>JAWZYV010016630.1:0-93947 GCA_038373885.1 Cheiracanthium punctorium
GCTTTTACTAGATTTTTGTGGTACCTTTTATCTGAATACATTCTGATATGATTTTTACTCCTTGTCTGGCGCAGCATGTCCTTTTTGGACCTTGTGCCAATAAACACCAACCAACCAACCAACCAACCTTGTCTGGCACAGCATGTTCTTTTTGGACCTTGTGCCAATAAACACCAACCAACCAACCAAGACCTTACCACTCCCTTTCCCTCTACCCCTCATTTCAGACCTATTAGACTCATTAGAGGGTGCCAAATTGTTTTCTTTGGATCTATGCTCGGGCTACTGGCAGATAGATCTTGATCCAGAAGATAGACACAAAACAGCATTTTGTACAGATTTTGGGTTATATCAGTGGAACAGATTACCTCAAGGTTTAGCCAATGCAGCCTCATCCTTTCAACGCTTATTAGAAATAGTACTTGCAGGATTAAAAGATTTTAATATTAACACTTACCTGGATGACCTCATAGTAGCCAGTAAGACTTTTGAAGATCATCTATCTAAATTAGACATGCTTTTTACTAGATTGGGAGAACATAATTTAAAGGTTAATCCTTCTAAATGCCAGCTGATACAGGATAAAATTGTTTACTTAGGTTTTCAAGTTATGGATGGGAAAATTTCACCAGAAAATAAAAATGTCACTTCAATTAAGAACTTCCCTGTACCCGCACTAAAAAACATGTACGTTCATTTTTAGGATTATGTAATTTCTATAGGAAATTTATAAATTATTTTGCTCATATTGCACTTCCCTTGACTAACCTAATCAAAGGTTCAGTGAAATTTTTATGGGATGAAGCTGCTGAATCAGCATTTCAATTACTTAAGAATGCTTTAACATCATACCCTTGTTTAAATCTACCCAATGTCAACAAAGATTTCATTCTACATACAGATGCCTCAGGCCATACCTTAGGAGCAGTTCTTAGCCAAATTGGCGAGGATGGTCACACACATCCTGTCGCTTATGCAAGCAGGCGTCTCAGTGATGCGGAAACCCGTTATAGTGTCTGAGAGGTAAGCCTTAGCAGTAGTTTGGGGGATTAATTACTTTCATCGATATTTATACAGCAAGAAATTTACCTTATATTGTGATTAAAAGTCCCTGTCTTATGCCTTGAAGCTCAGAGAGGGTGGACGTGTAGCAAGGTGGGCTTTTACAACTACAAAATTATGATTTTTCAAACCATACATACTCCGGGTAAACATAACATTCCTGCTGATGTGCTTTCAAGAAATGTCAATGTAACTGAAATTATAAGCACAGAAGATTATATACCTTTTCCACCCACTAGATTAAAAACCCTTCAGGCTGATCACAGTAAATGTAGAGAAATTTTAGATCAACTTAATAACCAGAGTGAATTATGTATTAACAATAACACCTTTTACACAAAAAATGGCATTTTATATTGCATTCAAAATTCTACAATAGAGAAAAATAGATCTGAAAAGTTAGTAACTCCTAAAATATTGATTAATGAAGTACTCAAGCTTGCACATGATTCCATTACCTCAGCTCATCCTGGCTTTAGGAGAACCCTATTAAGGATCAAGAATAAATACTTTTGGTGGGGACAATACAAACATGTGTTAAACTATGTTGCATCATGTATTCAATGTTGTGAAGTGAGAGGTTATAAGGAAAAGCATAAAGCTCCTCTCCAGTGAATTGATATCACACGTAGACCTTTTGAGAGAATTGGGATGGATGCAGTAGGGCCTTTACCATTAACAGAAGATGGTAATAAATACATAATAGTCATCTCAGATTACTTTACATGCTGGGTTAAAGCATATCCTGTTAAAGACATTCAAACACATACCATCGCTTTAATTTTAGAAAAGTTTATTTCAACTCATGGCATTCCAGAACATCTGATTACTGATCAAGGAAGTTCACTTATTTCTGAAAGCATTAAAAAAGTGTATGAAAAATTAGGGATAAAGAAACATAATACTACCAGTTATCACCCAAGTTCGGATGGCCTCTTTGAACGGGTTAATGCCACAATAATTAA
Source organism: Cheiracanthium punctorium (assembly GCA_038373885.1). Classification (NCBI taxonomy): domain Eukaryota; kingdom Metazoa; phylum Arthropoda; class Arachnida; order Araneae; family Cheiracanthiidae; genus Cheiracanthium; species Cheiracanthium punctorium. The sequence continues at coordinate 2,028 of JAWZYV010016630.1, forward strand.
TGCGTTAACACACTTGATTCAATCGAAGACTCCGATTGGGAAAAATATTTACACTTTGCTATTTTAGCATACAGAACTGCCATACACTCGGCTTTAAATGACACACCAGCTCACTTAATTTATGGTAGAGACCTTATTTTACCTATAGATCTCTTGACATCATCTCCTAAACGTTCTTATGCAGAGCAGAGAGAACTTAGTGAAGATTTAGAAATTAGGTTACAAAAGACTTTTGAGGTAATTAAAGATAACTTAACTAGAGCTGCAGAAAAACAAGAAAAATATAGAAGTACTTTTTGTAAAGATAAACAGTTGAGAGTGGGAGATCTGGTTTTATTGTATACACCTGTCTTAGAACCTGGTAAATGCAAAAAATTTTCAAAATTTAATAAGGGAGTTTACAGAATAAAAAGAAAAACTTCTAATGTTAACTTTATAATAACTCATATCAATAATCCTGATGATACCCAGTTAGTACATGTTGATAGGTTAACGAAATTACAAGAACGTATAGTTTTCCCCTCCCTAACATTAAATGATGATCATACTGATGAAGTAACTAACAACCAAACAGATAATGACTCCCAGGTGTATGGTGAAACAGATCTCTCAGATCAGACATTATATGTCACTGCTAGGAGACGCAGAAGAGCTAGATTGTTTTACAATTCAAATTTTGCTCTGGCGGGCACTACTCACAGTGATGAGGATGCGATAGACAGTGATAAAACACAAAACGAGACTTGTTTGACTGAAAATAGATCACAGTCACCTTTTGATTGGGATCCCAGGCTCTTTGATAACTTATCAAGTGCTGACAGCCAAATTTCATTTTTAGACAGGGATAGTGAAATTGTAGATGACAGTGAACAGTCTGTCAATCACAATACTTCTCTCACCACAAACTGAGTCCAAACTCGGTCTCAGAGACCACAATCATACAACTTGCGTCCTAGAGACAAACATGGTTTTGTCATAAAGGAAAATTAAAATTGTATTTTTCTTTTAAGGGTATACCCAAATGAGCTCACCTGTATATATTTTTTCTATTCTTTTTGTTATGTCTGTTCAATGTTTTGTTGTATTATGCGCGCGAAAATTTTTATACTGTTGAAGAGGTACACATGGAGATCTGATGTTGGAGCCAACAGAAGGACGGAGTGAGATGCTGGACGTCTACTCAGAATTGTCTCTTCAGCAATAATTTCTTGTTTTGGGGGGGAATTACATCATATATTCTTTTACCATGATCTATTTTGTGTATCAAATGTTTTTATTATTATCAATTGTATGTTTGTGAGGTGTGTACACTTTAATACATTTCCAGTAATAGGATTGAAAGTGATTATTTTTATGTTCATTTTGTAAAGGTCCAGTATATACCTTTATCTTCTCTTTTAGGATAGTATGATTGCTATCTAAGCAAATTTTGTTTAATCTTATGTTTGTACTACTTAAAGAAAAAAAAAAAAATTTGTTACAAATTTTTTTTTCTACGAAGGGGAAGGTAGTTGTTGTGTTGATCCTTGAGCCCTCAGGGCATAAAGCTGTTTTCAGTAGTTGTGGATGAATCCTAATTAATTAAAGCCATTTTTAATTTTGTCAGAAAATAAATTTTATGTTATGCTCTCCCCTTAATAGAAGTAATTAACTATGTATGGTACTAAATGTGTGGAAACACTCTCCTAAATGACAAATATTAACAGTAATTTGGTTCAATATTTAAGATTTAAAAAAAAAAAAAAAAACTAAAAGAATGATTTTATTTTGTTCAATCAAACTTTAAAGGAATTTTCAAATTATGACATGTAGTAAATGGTGATTTGTTATAACCCTTCCGAGTGGACATTTTTTCCTTTTTTTTTTTTCTCTGAGTGGACTGTTTTTTTTATATGTGTAAAATTTTTGTAGGAATGCCAATTTTTATTTTTTATAAACTAAAATATTCCACAATGGAAATTTTGTAAGAAAAATCGGAGTTTCTAGTTTTTGACTCCCAGGCGTCATATCATTTATACAAAATTAAGTAATTTTGCTTAGTAATTTCTCTACTGTTTTATTTTCCTAAGTATCTCTCCCTATGTTCCTTTTTTTCAAAAACGTCCCAAGATACTTCAAGAAGATGCTTCGCCATCTTGTTCACACCCCCCAGTGGATAAAGCCTGGTATATCGAGTGCAGGGGCACACACACACATGGAAAAGTAATCAACATTCCAGAGAGCTGTGTCATCATGGGAGCAGACGAAAACAACAGCGCAAGAATAAGGAGACCAAAATTAATTAAAATAATAATTATTCAATACATCGTCATGAAAGGTGACGATATGATGACCTAAGTTCACCTCATGCATGGAAAAAGATCGTATTGGCAAGATGAGAGGTGAAACTTAAAAAAAATAAAAATATTACTGCACGAACTACTTTACACATCGGAGGCGAGGTGTGATGCGGCGAGCGAACATGCCGCGGAGAAAAAGTTTGTAACGGGACTTCGATTTCGGCGAGCGCGGCAGAAGCTGCGGGATCTGACTCTTTCCCCTCTCTCTCTCTCCTCTTCATTCTTTTAACGTCTCACTATGAGGTGAACAACATCTATGTTTTTCTTTACATCTTAAATTTTTTTTATTTTTCTCTCCAGATCCGGTCATGTAAGTTTTAATTATTTATTTTATTTTCTGTCCACTCAGAATATTTTTTTTTGGTTAACGATGTTTATTTTCTTTATTTTAATGTGAGAAGAAAAATTTTCAGCTCCTTAATGTTAAGGGTACAAAGTGTTTTCCTTTAATTTAATTCTAAGAGTTATGTTGTATATGATAAATATTTGATGGGAAAAAAATGTATTTTTTTGTTATTGAGATTTACCTTCATTAATAATGTGATATAATGATAATGAATAAATAATATTTGGAGCTGAATTAATCGCTTGTTTATTGGAGTCAATCTCTCTGTCTATCAAGTTTTATTTCAGGATATTGCAGTTTTCTTTTAGGATGAATATCAAAATTTTCTTTTACAGGTTCGCGATATTTAATTACTTTTATTCTTCCAGACAATGATTAACTTACCTAGTTATTGCACAACGCTAACGTACTAACCACTTATGTTCATGATGGCCTTAATAAAAAGTTTCAGTAATTTATTTTAACAATATTAATCATTTCCAAAATTAATTAATAAAAAAGTGCACCTGGTTTAAATAAGTAAAAAAACCCCAGTTGTAACAGTTCCAAATGCCCAGCTCTCTTCCTCAGCAAGGCGTTCCAACCAGGATCTATCTGCTCATGCGTCATATCATTTATAGTGCCATCTGTGGTTATAATCTGTAAGGCTTCCATATTTAGGGCATAATAACTATTTTTGTAATTGGCGAGTTTTTGGCTATTGTTAAAGTTGATTTCTATGGGGCATTCTTGGGCTATTTTTGCGAGGGCAGTAGTGGTTTTATTGAATTTAATATCAGTTTGATGTTCCTTTTTTCAGTCTTTGATTTTTCGTTTTGTCATACCAATATAGTATCCTGGTTTATTAGTACTCTTGTCTTTTTTTATTGTCTGTACTATTGTCTTTAGTACTAATGCATTTTTAACTTTTTTAATGATTTTATATTATCCGTCGTTTTGCTTTTAAAGTAACAAAAAAAGAAAATTACAATTTTTTTTTTTTTTTTTTTACTACAAACAATTAAAAAAAAATTATGGGATAAATTGTTTAAAATTTTCAAATCTCTTTAAATCTTTATTAGTTAAAATGAATACTGTCAATAGAAAATAGCTTTCTAATTTAGCACGTCATTTGACATCAAAATTATTAAAATTAATCCAAAAAATGTAATTTACCAAATTTTATAGCAAAAGTTATTAGTATTCTATAGTAAAATCTTCCATCATGTACTCGGAAAGTTTCAGGATATTCCTTCAGAAGCTAATAATTGGTAAGAATATAATGTAGTGATGATTTTTTAACTATATTTCATGAATTTAATTTTTAACAACTTGTGCCATTGTTTGATTTATGTGCTAATATAGCTTTAAGGTTGTTGCTCTGCTGGGTATAATTAATGAAGAGAGCTGATTTTTCTGCTTTTTTCTTTTTTTGTGGAAATTGCCTTTGTGGGCTCATATTTCTGTTCATATTTAAATTGGGATTAATGGGAGGTACATTAGCATTAGTAGTGTTAATGCTTTCAAGTGATTTACATTTGTTTTTTACATTGTCAATACAGTTTAACATATCTTTGCACTGCTCTGAAGAAAAATTTTCAAAATTGCCGAAATGGTAGTTTTCTTCAAGTTTTCTGTGTTTTCGTCCACTTTATGTTTCTTTTTAATATGTTTAATCGCTGCTTCTTTTTCTTTTTAGATTATTTCATTACGGCAATCTATTGTAAGGTCACCTTCAAGTTGGTCATAGTCTTGTGCGAATTCATGTTTAATGCACACTAAGTGAATGTGTTTACACATGTTGTATTTGATTGCTGAATTACTACATGTGCATCTGAATTTATGAAAACAAATTTTGCATTTGTCGCACTCAATTCAACACACATGCTGTGAATGATCAGCTTTTTTATGATGTTATGCTTCACCAACAATGGAGAATGACTGCACATACCATTCATTCTCACTTTTCTCATAAATTAGTACTTTATTTTGGTGGCCCTCAGCAAGTTGGTGTTTCGCACTATTCATTTTTTTTTTTGTTAATTTGCCTCGCTGCAAAGTTGAAAGCCTATTCATAATTTTTACTTGTAATGATTTCATTAGACTGTGAATCACTTTTTCCAGTCTTCCTCCACATTTGCTCTTTATATCACTGTTATATTTCAAATTCTTATGCCACCGCTCTAACGTCATGTTTGTGTTTATATTCGGCTCTTTGCAATAACAAGCAGCCCACATGTGTGTTCTGTTTTTGTAATGCAAAGTAAAATAGGATGCAAAAGATGAAGTTTCATCATCTTGCATCCATTCTGAAATTCTGATTGTCATGAGTTGCTTGAAAGTAAATCGAGTGAATCAATGAATCGAGTTCATTGGAAAGAGCATCCAAATCTGCCAGTATGTGATTTCTTTTTTTGCTGCAAGCCACTCTGTATGTGCCTGTGGATAAGTTTTTCCTCCACACACATTTCACATGCCAGTTGCACAATAATTGAAACTGTGCAGAAGGAAAAACGGTTACCCATGCATTGTAAAATGCTGTATAATCATCTGTCATAAATGATTTTACATTTATGGAGCCAATTCAATTTTTGATTTCATTAAAGAAATACTTATATACCACTTCCCTCTGGCGGTTTGACCAAAGCAAAGCAACAGGAAACCCTTCCCAGTTGTTGTCTTTGACGACAATACTGGTCAGCTGGATGTCATATCTATTGGTTCTGTGCGTGGAATCAATAGATAACACTTCTCTGTAAATTTTAAATATTTCTTCCTGAGCTTCATACATAAATTCTAACATGAAGTCCTCAGCAACAACATCTGGAAATTTTTCGGATATTTCGCCTGTTAATTTGTATAGCAAAATTGGAGTGGGTTCTTTTGATTCCATTTCTTTCACCCATGAATCAACTGACAAAACATCATTTTGACTTCGAACAGTATCCATCTCAACACCATACGATACTGCTATATTTAAGTCCTCCAACTTTGTCACAGCTAGCCATGTGGTAGGAGAGGCATTTTCAGCTGTTTTGTGCATGATTGATTGCTTTAGCAACCTGCCAGCAATTTTTTTTCTTTTCCGGCTCACTAAGTTTTAAGTGGCCAACATACCATGGATGCCCAGTATGATTCGGTATGAGCTCAATAATTTTTCCTCCATCAAATGTCTTTGCACTTATCGAAACAGGACAAAAGTACCCAGTTTTATTGGAACCACCTGATTTTGTATGTCGTTTCCCAGTACTTTTACTTGCATATGTTCTGCTTCTATGGCACTGAAACTTTGGTAGAATAGCTTCCTTTGTTTTTACAGAACTTCTAATTATATATGAAGATGCAGTGTCCTTTTCAAATTTAAATTTCCATGACTGAAACTCATCAACTGACTTGAATATCTTTTCTTCTGTTTCTATTTTTATATCTGGGTGTGCCTCAGAGAAATGAGTCATACTATTTTGGGTGGAGCAGAAAGAGTCTCTACATTCAGAAGTTGATTTTGCTCTTAAATTCTGGAGTAAAGTTATGTTTGTCTTTTTCATGTTTCCAGCAACTTTTATAGGCACTGAAAAGTTTTTTGCAGACCCTGCACTCATATTTCTTAATTTGCTTCTTGTCTGTATGTAGGTACATTCTTTTTATGGCGAGTGGCATTGCTACGCGTGGAAAAAATCTTGCCACATATGTCACATACATAACTTTGTGGTGATGTTCCAATTTGGAACACCACAATTAAATTTCACAGTTAAAAAAAGAAAAAAAATCAGTAATGCGTTGTTTAGAATGACGAAATAACCCAGGATTTTTTCTTGCCGCCCTTAGTGTAGAATGTTGTCAAAGCAAAGAGAACTAAAAGATGGGATTGAAGCATTTTATTTAACCAATTAACATATTAAACATAGATAAAAAAATTTTAAACACATCATGCAGTACCAAGATCATCTCCAAACTTTAGGAATGACTCAACAGCATTTTCCCATTTTCAGTAAAGACAAAATAAAGAAATTTTAATCATAGTTAGGCAGCATTCAAATTAGGTCACAAAGCAGGTTTTTAAATCAGTTGCATATGTTTTGGACAAATTACCACAAGATCTGGTAATATTCAAACAGGACGAGCAATTCATACACATACATTTAAAAAAAAGAATCAATATCAAATTTTAACCCCTGTGTACCCATGGTTGCAAACCAAAAATTTAAATTTAGTAGAAAATCATGTTTTGCTAGAAATTCACAATTTACATAAATTTAGCTTAGATGCTACTGTTGTAAGGGAATTAACACCTTAAAGAATGGTACATTACAACAAAATACATTCAATCCCTATTTTATAATTTTACAGGAAGACCGATGGTCAAAAGAAATTTAAAAAAAAAAAAAAAAAAAAAGGCTTAAAAAGGAAATAAAATGACACCTTAACAAAAGAGAGAAAAAAAAAGGGGGGGGGGGCAGATGACGCGAAGTCCACCATTTTGAGACACCATGAGAAGCAGTAATACACTTAGATCTTGGTAGAAAATGAAGGAGCAAAATCTTCTAGTCAGTCCGGAGACTCAGGGCTAAGCCCACTTTGCAGACACCCGTCTAAAGGCGCCACTCACGGACTCGCATTATAACAAGAGATTGATAAGCACGGAAACATCTCACCATATCATGGGCGCTGGCGGCTTGGCGATTCGATGGGAGCACGGTGGGCCATGTGCTAATCAGCGACACAGTCGGCGGGGGCTGGAACGTGCGTCGGCCTAGCAGGTCATCACATCCGCGCTCCTTTATCTGCTGAGCTTGGTACGCATTCAGCGGCCAGTAAAAAAAATCATGGCAATCACGGCATGGCGGGGTCGTTCGCGTCAACTTGGGTGTCGAGGGTCTCTCTACAGTAACGAGGTCATGGCCGCAGTCTACAAATGCATTAAATATTTTAACCCTAAAGATTACTTCGTCTATCAATGTAGATATGAGAAGGACTTTAGGTGTAACTACGTTGATGCAGTGTCTAGTAAGTTCATAGCTCATTTTGATTGCAAAAAGGATGCACCTCAATGTGCTCCACAGAAAATCTCTCATCCAGAGGTTCAGTTCCGTCGATGGGATGACGAAAAATTTAATTGGCGAATAGTCGACGTAGAACTACAATACCCAGATGATTTGAGATGTGAAACAGAAGTTCATTACGTACCAAAATTTCCCGGAGACGTGGCGATGGTACGATTTTTTTTAAATACAACTGAGGCCGATAAGAACAATAAAAAATTATTTCAAAAATTCCCTGAAGATAATATCAAGAAAATGAAATAGACAGAAGATATACCGAACCTGGTGAAAGCATTGAAGTCACCACTGTTTCTGAGGTGACAGAGCTTTATTCAACTGAAGGTATACTCACAGAGCCAGTTACAGAGCCGCAGGTGGCTATGACTACTGAACGCGAAGTGCCTGGCTCGAATGTGTATGTTTACCGGACGATGAAGAAAATGCTCTTGATGCTGAAGAATACGATCGCCATGGGCTATCCATTAATACATATTACCGTATCATTTCTCATGCCGCACACCCTTTGAGGGCTGCGGCTTCAGATAACCAGCAGGATCGTCTTTACCAAAATCGTCCATCCTGTATACCTCCGTTTGGACTGAGGGCTCGTAGGAACATCGCTGACACCCACCTAAGTCAGATCGACATTTATTCTCATTCTTCTAATGAGATACCACCCTGGAATGCCCATCACATCGTTATTTTGCAGCCCTTTAAAGGATATAAGAAAGAAAATACTGATGCCCATATTACCAACGACTCTTCCATCATCATAGGGACACTTACCAAAATTATGAAGACTTATATACAGACGGCTCCAGGTCTGCAGATCATGTTGGCTTTGCATATACAAATCGTACCCTAACTTGCAGTTATACTCTTCCTAAGTTTTGCTCCGTATTCACAGCTGAACTGCTTGCCATCTACGAGGGCCTTTCTTATATCAGTAAAAAGAACCAAAAACATACCATTATATATACGGATTCGCTCAGCGTTCTAGAAAGCCTTAAGTCCTGTACAATGATCCATCGCTATCTTGTGAAAATGTTGCAGTTGCATGCACAGCTGACGAGACGGGGTTTAGAGGTCCTCTTCTGCTGGGTTCCAGGCCACGTTGGAATCCCTGGCAATGAGGAGGCTGACCTTTTGGCCAGAGGTGCTACAGTCCCTTACCCTGGTAAAATCCCCATTAATGATATAAAATCTGGTGTCTTCTGTATAATTAAAAACAGCTGGACGAATCACTGGAACGGCCAAACAGAGAATAAACTTCACAATATTCACCTATCTATCACTCATTGGTCCACATTACCCTATCGCAAACAAGATGTTATATTGACATGCCTCCGGATTGGTCATACCAGATTGACTCATACACACCTACTGTTTGGTGAGCCTGCTCCAGAGTGTTCCCACTGTCATACTTGCCTCACTGTTCATCATCTTTTAACCTCATGCACTGCTTTTAATCATTTTTACCAAATACTTTTTAACTGTTCTCATCCCAAACTTGACGATATATTGGGTGAAACTCCGCACCGTAATTTGTTTGCATTTCTTCGACGTATCAATATTTTTTACTCAGTGTAAAGTATACACTTTTCTCTGACTGGTATCTGGATGGGAGTCCCCATCCAGATGTCCTTGACTTACTTTTATATACTTTTTACCTTTCTACAGTTTGCTTTTATCGATTTAGACCTCATGGATTTTAGCTTTGCGTGTTTTATGCAACACCTTTTTACTTGAAAACATTATTTTACTATATTTACACATAGTCTGGCGCAGTATGTCCTTTCTGGACCTTGTGCCATTAAACACCAACTAACCAACCATCACCAGACTGCTCGTTTTCTCTAGGGAAATGAAGTAATTTATTATGTGGCCGCTTACAAAAACAGTTTCTTGCAGAACACCTTTTAACATTACAATTTGGTGAAAGACACTTAAAACACAAATTTTGGGCCTTTACAAAACTTATTCTATCATTGATAGACATGCTCTTGAAATTTTGACACATAAATATTGAGTGGCTATCATGACAAACAATACACCTTGAATTCACATTCGACAGAAGCACTTCAGACACCCTTATTATAACGATTCTCAAATTTACCATTTCCAGATCTCTTTTGATCATTATTAGCCACTGATCGTGAAAATGAACTACACTCTGCTTTAGTTCCAGTTTTGGAAGCTAAGAATAAATCGCACTTTCTGCCCAACTCCTGTGGCGAAAGGAAAGATTCCCCTTGTTTAATACTTATATAACTTTTCAATTCCTGGGAGAGGGAGCTAAATATTTGATCAGCAACAATCAATTCCCACAACTCAGAAAACTCCTTTACTTTATGAAGTTGAATATAATGCTCAAAAACCGAACTAACTCTCGATGAAAATTGCACATAATTTTCGTTGGCAACTTCACAGCCCTTTTAAACTGTTTTAAACACTCCTGTGGGGTTGTTTGAAACTCCCTCAAAACAATAGATTTAAGTTTTTCATAATCACTCAACTCCTCCTCTTTTACATGCACCATTAAATTACCAACACTATCTCCCAAGATGTTTAGCAGAATATCCGCTTTAAACTTGTCACAAACACCTTTTATTCTGAAAGCCTTCTCGAGCAAATTAAAAAAGAGATTAAAGCACTCAACATTTCTAGGAACTGGAATCGTCAATATTTTAACACTCTTGATTAAACTCTCTAAATCAAAACTCGACACATTATCAGTAAGCGATTTGTTCTCAGAACAGGCTGTTTTAAGTTTTAATAATTCCAATTCTTTTTCCAAACGCAAAAGCGAAAGCTTTTCGATTTCCAACTTTTGATCATTTAAAATTTTTTTGCTTTCTGCCCGATCAGCTTTCTTACGCTTATCCTCTAAAATATATTCAATTGTGTTCTTCACTAGTTTGATATTTTCATTATATATCTTACTGGTTTCAATAAGGCTTATCAACTCTACGACTTTCGCAGACTGCGAAAACTCAATATTTAACTCTACACACAAACTTTTTAATTCATCTTTTTTTAAATTTGACAACGACATTTTAAATGTAGCCAAAATGTTCACTTACCCACAACATTTATTCCAAAGGAAAACAGCTTTCAATGTGAGATGTGACACATATACGCCATTAACCACAAAGACGCCATTAATCACAATGTAGTTTCACTTCACGAACAATATTCCACATTCATCACAACTTTTTAAATCTTACATCGATAGATCGCAGTTGGGCTCCGCTCTGCACGGACCAACATATGAACGGTATGAAGGGATAGAGCGTGGGGCGAGAGCTGGTTTTGAACCCAGTGACTTACGGGTGGTAGAATGAGGCGCAATCCAGCTCGGCCAAAAGGTACCTATTCGACCAGTCTTCAGTTGCCGGGTGTTGTGTGCACGGAGGTGATCTCGTGCTGCCACACTACTCCCCCCCCCCCTAGAGAGTCAGTCGGAGGCTGACGAACGATATTCCAAGCGTTATAGACTTTGTGAGGTTGCTGCCGCTCATTGCGGACTTTGAGAGGTTGCTGCTGCTCATTGCAGACTTTGGAAGAGCCGAGCGAGAGATGGAAGAGGGCGGTGCTGGCACCATCTGTCGCTGTAGGTGAGAAGGAGAATGCGTGTTCGTTGTCCGGGTCGCCAATGAAGGGAGAGAGCGTGGGGCGAGAGCTGGGTTTGAACCCAGGGACTTACGGGTGGTAGATTGAGGTACAATCCAGCTCGGCCAAAAGATACCTATTCGACCGGCCTTCAATTGCCGGGTGTTGTGTTCGCGGAGGTGATCTCGTGCCGCCACAGGTCCACTCACTAAAAAGCACCAGTTTTGTTCTTTCACATTTATTTAACACACTTTCACATTTATTTAAATACACAGAGCTGCCACACGCAGCTAGTCATGCTGGCACACATAACTCACTCTCTTTTTCATTCTCAAAATCCACGGAATACAATTTTCTTTCGACCCAACCATCAACAGATGACGCTGTCAGTCCGTAAAGGGCAGCGAAACTGAACAGCCGGAGGTCCCACAACGAGCACAGGTTGGGGAACCACGACAGGAAGGTTTGGTATGGCCGAACTTTTGACATTGGAAACATCGAGTAGGATTGGGTATGTAGGGTCTAACGGCACATGAGAGATATCCTGCTTTGATATGGGAAGGAAGTTTAGGTGATTGGAAAGTCAGAATTATATGTTTGGTGTCCAGTGTTTGGTTATTGCGTCGGATAGAGATTCTGCGAACTGCACAAACATTTTGGAATTTCAGATTTTTAAGGATTTCAGCCTCGGAGCAGTGTAATAGGTCAGGTTCGGATATGACGCCTCTTGATGAATTAAGTGTCCTATGAGGTGATACAGTGACAGGTTTAAGGCCGATAGTTTTTAATTGCATACTATTGTTTGCCTGTTTGTTATTAGTTACTTCTATTAAGATGTTGCCAGAGCGTATTTTTTTAATTTTAGCAACATCTCCAACATTAGCAAGTATGGTTTTATGGATTAGAAATGGGGATGTTTGATTAAAGTTTCCGTCCTGACATTTTACGAGAAAGAATTTTGCGGTAATAGCTCCCTCAGTGAGAGATTTCGGAACGTTGACGTTAGATAAGGAGTGTCGAATCCATGTTGGGGATTGGAAATTCGGACCCGACCGCACCGCCCACCACGGAGCCCAACAAGGGGATGCATGTACATGCACCAGTGCTAGTCGGGTCTATACGCGCACAGTACATCCCTTAAGCAGCATCCATCCTTAACGATGTGCCCAGTAGATGTCCGATTGATTGAACCCTAGCAGTTGGCCGAACCAGTACCACCAGCCTATTGATACACAGGGGAGCACTGTGTACCTCCCGTTTACCCGAAGCCGAGGCCAAAGCAATGTGTTGGAGAAAATCCCCTCAATTACCAGGATCCCCATTTCCGGGGACACGGCATGAGGGTTTATTTTCTATTAGTTTCGTTTATGCAGCCATGGCGAAAAGAGTGAAATATCTTACGGAAAGTGAAATTGCGCGTATGATGAATGAGGAGAGTGATTCGAGTGATAGTGAAACAGATATTTATGTGAGTGAAGAATCAGATGTGTGTGAAGATGATGATGACGATGATAGTGTTATTAGTGATGCAAATAGAGCATCTAATGACGGATGGAGTCAAGATATGAAAGATCTTCCTCTTTTGACATTTTTATCTAAGAGTGGGTTGAATTTAGAGCCTGAAGAGCTTCCTGAAAAGAAATTGGACTTTTTCAGTTTATTTTTTAACGAGGAACTCATCGAATTAATTACAAGAGAGACTAATGAATTTGCAAGTGCATTTTTTACGGCAAATATCAGTGATCCAGGCCCGTCAGATGCTCCATCGAATTTTGTACCGGTAACGGACAAGGAAATAAGGGTTTTTCTGGCGTTAGTGATGCTGATGAGCATTATAAAAAAACCTACAATCCATATGTATTTTACAACTGATACGGTGTTTGCAACGCCGTTTTTCAATTCGGCAATGTCAAGAAATCGCTTTTGCGATGTACTGCGATTTTTGCATTTCACATCAGATAGCAGTGGTCCCAGGTTATATAAAATCCAACCTGTTATCGAAATCCTCTCAAAAAACTTCAAGGAATTATACACACCTGATAGGGAAATATGTATAGATGAAAGTTTGTTTGGATGGAAGGGCCGCATTGGCTTTCGTCAGTATATCCCATCCAAACGTGCGCGGTATGGGATAAAAATTTACAAACTTTGCGAGTCCCAAACGGGTTATATTTGGAATTTCCTCATCTACACAGGAAAGGACACCGAACTCATTAATACAAGCGGCCTTTACGGAGAAAGAGTTGTGAAGACTTTGCTCTCAACTCTTGAGAATAAAGGGTACAACCTGTATTTAGACAGATTTTTTGCTTCTCCAAATTTGGCATTTTACTTGAACTCCGTGAAAACAAACATTTGTGGAACTGTTTCAAAAAATCGTTCGGGAATGCCTAAAAGCTTGCCCCGAAAATTTCAAAAAGATAAATTCTTGGCATTTCAAAAGAATTCTGTAAATGTATTTGGATTTAAAGACAAAAAAAAAGATGTTGTTATTATAACGTCAATTCACAATAACCAGAAAGTGCCTACAGGAAAAAAAGATAGGCAAACAAAAGAAGAAATTCTAAAACCGCATTGTGTTGTTGAATACAACAAATATATGGGAGGAGTAGACACGGGAGATTCTGTAATGTATCATTATCCTGCCTTTAGAAAAACCGTAAAATGGTATCGAAAATTATTTTTCGGATTCATGGATATGGCTTTATATAATGCCAATGTTTTATTTATGAAATCAACAGGAAAAAAGTTATCAAATTTAGAATTCAAGTCGCGCGTAATATATCAAATAGTTGAAAAATATATTGAACCCAAAATGACAAAGTTATCTTCAAAATCTCCCGTGCGTAATCCTCTCAGATTGACAGGTAGGCATTTTCCTAGTTTGTACATAAATGATAAAGGTGTAAAATCACGAAAGCGATGTGTTGTATGCACAAGAACGCGTGTGAAAGAACGCCGGTTTCAGAGAACGTATTATGAATGCAAAATTTGTGGAGTCGGGCTATGCGTAGAAGAGTGCTTTAAGAAGTATCATACTCTGCAAAACTTTTAAAATAACCTGGTTTTTAAGTTTTAAATTTCCTATAGTGTTGAAAGCATTGCATTTAGTATATATTTTTATATTTGTGTATAGTTCTATATTCGTACTTCTATTCTTTTGTAGTTAGAGTATTTGTGTTATTATTTTTATTTAAAAAGTTAAAAGTATTTTATTCATATTTTTTTAATATTTTATAAATGTTATTGATATGTAATTAAGCTACCATCATAATATTCTTATTTTCCACGTTTTGAATTAAAATTTTTAATTTGATTGAATTTTTACGATTTATTTGCTGAATTAGGCTTAACATCAAAAACTCTCCAGGCCGGGGGAAACATCTCGTCTGCGAAGAGCGCGGGCTGGTGGGAGCGCGTCGTTGCAGAACATTCTGGGCTTGAAGGGGTTAAGATGTTGCCAGAGCGTATTTTTTTAATTTTAGCAACATCTCCAACATTAGCAAGTATGGTTTTATGGATTAGAAATGGGGATGTTTGGTTAAAGTTTCCGTCCTGACATTTTACGAGAAAGAATTTTGCGGTAATAGCTCCCTCAGTGAGAGAGTTCGGAACGTTGACGTTAGATAAGGAGTGTCGAATCCATGTTGGGGATTGGAAATTCGGACCCGACCGCACCGCCCACCACGGAGCCCAACAAGGGGATGCATGTACATGCACCAGTGCTAGTCGGGTCTATACGCGCACAGTACATCCCTTAAGCAGCATCCATCCTTAACAATGTGCCCAGTAGATGTCCGATTGCTTGAACCCTAGCAGTTGGCCGAACCAGTACCACCAGCCGATTGATACACAGGGGAGCGCTGTGTACCTCCCGTTTACCCGAAGCCGAGGCCAAAGCAATGTGTTGGAGAAAATCCCCGCAATTACCAGGATCCCCATTTCCGGGGACACGGGTCTCCACGCACGGCAAACACGTGGGCAGTTTAACCGCCAATAGAAGCTGACGGCACAAAGCGACCGCAGCTTCTAAAGGGGGGCCCTCACCTCCAAGGAGGAAACTACACTGAGGTTGAAAGCGAAGGAGAAAGCAAAGTAGAGAGGAGGGTAAACAAAAGAGGAGTGAAGGATCGCTGGGGCCCCGGGATTGTGACACCCGTGAAAACCTAAAGAAGGTCTTCCCCCCTGAGGGGGATATCATCCAAGTATGGGAAAATAAAATCCAGTCCAAAAAAACTTCATTAATGAATCTTTGAAAGGTTCAACAATTTCTGTTTTTACTACGACTTCTCTCATTTGACTGATGATGGAAAAGGAGCTCTTCAATTCGCTGTTCCAACGAAGATATCTTCTCTAGTAATTGTGAAATGGTATTTGGCGAAGCGCTCGAACTCTTAACTTCAGTTGAATTAGCCTCATATATTTCAGTTTGGGAATGTATGTCAAAAATCTTATCAGCCATTATCACCAGTTTATCAATCCCTTTATCATAACCACTAATATATGTTTAATATGATGCGGTAATTTTTCCATCCACAACATTTTCAATATTATGTCAGAAACATCATCGGTCGCCAAGGATTTTATTTTTTGCAATAAATGGCTTGGTTTCATGTCGCCAATTTCAATTTCCATGAAAAGGCGTTTGATTCTTTTGTTTTCACTTTCTTTGAATGCATTTAATAAACGCTCTTTCGCCAATGAATATTTATTTTCCGCTTCATCAGTTATTATGTCCCAAACAGTGTCGATATACTTAGGTTCCATTTGTGACACAATGTAATTAAACTTAGTATCTTCATTAGTTATGGAATTAATTTTAAACTGAGCTTCTATCTGATAAAACCAAATTTATGGTTTGTCTATCCAGAAAGGTGGGATTTTGACACTAACCTTCATAGTTTCCGAAGAATTAGCACCATTTGACAGGTTTTCTGAGTCCTCGGTATTTGCCATATCCTTACAAACTCAGGGTCACCAAAAGAAATGTAGCGGTTACTACATCAAAAGATATTAATTAGCTTTAAAAATAAATTTCAACTACATAATTCATCAATAAACTATTTATTTCGTTAACATATCGCATATTTTTGTAACCATTGTTGTTCTAAAAACTAATCATATACAGTAAAAGCTCGACTATCCGGAAAGCACGGGAAGCCTCGAATGCCGGATAAGTGAAAATTCCGGATAGTTGAGCTTGTAAAAAAAGATAGAAACATTCGCCGGCAAAATCAGAGGGGGAGGGGAGAGGGGCATTATGCGTGTGCATACTGCTCAAATTTTATTTATGTAGTTTTGTAAAAGTTTTAATTGAATTTATGCTAATGCATGTTTATATTGCAGAGTTTAAAGATGTTACAAGACTTTATTATAACATGTCTTTGCATCCTTGGGAAGATTAATAATAAATTAAAGTAATAACACCTGCCGATTTTCAAAGCTTAAAAGCTTTACACAAAGAGAGTGATAAAATAATAATAAATCAAGTGTTATATCCTGTCCCCCCCCCCCCTCCTTCCTCTTCAGTTTCTGTTCAGAGATAACATAGTCAAATCATTGGAATGCCTAAGCCAGAACGTAGGTCACGAATCACTACATTTAAATAATCTGCAATCAGCATTTCTGCTATGTGTTTATTTTAGTGCAAAGATGAAACATATCATAGTTCTGAGTTAATCATTAAAAAAAAAAATAAAAGAACTTTTTGAAAATAATATAAACATATTGCTATAGTAATGAATAGTATGATCACTAAAATAAAATAAATAAAAACTTTGTGAGTGTTTGGGAAACTTTTTTGAGTGTTTATTTTCATAGTATGATCACTGTTTTATCTCCTTGTCCTCCCTTCTGTGCTTGCAGACGCAACAGTGAAATGTTGTGTTTTTGTAATCATTTAGGCTGTTTTTCTTTCGTATTTTTAAACACACCATTGTAATTTATGGAAATATTAGTATTCTCTGGTAATTGGAAATTTGCACCTGTTGCCACCGTACTGTTATGACAGCTGGAGAGGAGGGGTCACTGTACTAATCAATCTTTTGAGAAGACACAAAAAAAGAAAAAGAGGGAAGCTGAAAATTTTCCAGTTACTTGAGCTTTCCAGTTACTTGGATGCCGGATAATCGAGCTTTTACTGTCTATATTTCTTAAAGTGTGTTATGTAAATTTTATTATTTTATACTACAGTTGAAGGCCAGAAATCCGCCGACCTAAAATCTGGTCCCAAGCTGTGCAGATTTATGGCTCTCTACTGTATTTAAACTATGCAAACAGACAAACTTAACAGTTTTTCACGTGTTTATTTCATAAGAAAACTTTAAAATACTGTTCGCTTGCTATTTATAAAATTCATTTAAAATGTCATTTACATGTTATTTAGCAGAAATCATCAAAAATGATGTCTGCCAAATAGTTGTATAGTGAACTGACAATAGTTCAATATGTCAACTGCGTGTTGTTTTACACCTTGGGAATTTCAAAACTTGGCAAGTATGTATCTTCAAACCTTGAGAAAAGTATATCAGTTATCCACCTTCCCTCCTCAAAAAAAGGTTAAAATTGTTGGATTTAAGAGTAATTTTTTTTCTCCCTTCATTCCCTGTTAAATTCAGTGTTTTGATTATTTTCCACATTTTCTTTTTTAAAAACAATAACTTGGATTCCAATTATAATTATCACTGATCCCCATGTTTCATAGCTAATAACTTCAATTTCCCCAAAGTTTTATGATATATTATAGACTTCCATAAGTTCTGTGTTACCATAGATGTAAAAAGATTTGCAATGTACAAGCTACATTGCAAATCTTTTAATGGCAATCAATGGTAAATCTTCTTTTTTAAAAATAGCAATTGGTTCAAGTTAACTGAAAGCAAACGGCTGATCAGTGAAAAAGTTGGAAAAAAAAAAAAAAAAAAAGCTTTAAAAATGGGCAAGGAAAAGAAAAACTCGACGAATTTTTTAATTCATTGTTAAAATCAAAATCAGTTGTATATTTTCTGCAAAATTTCCCCAGATGGCTAAAATTTCCTCCAATCGTAGATCGCCGGATAGAACATATTCTGCATCCCTGGCATGATGTATTTTTTATATTAGTTTCGTATTTGTTATGGTCAAGGTTGGTTGGTTGATTGTTTTTTTTGGCACAAGGTCCAGAAAGGACATACTGCGCCAGACAAAAGGTTAAGCCATATACAGAAGTGTTCGGGTAAAGGGTGTCATAAAAAAACTAGTAGAAGCTAAAACGTAAAGGTGTAAAAGTAGACAAGTAAAATTAAAAAGGTGGCAAAGTAGATAAAAGAGGTAAAAGAAAGACATCTGGATGAGGGCTCCCATCCAGATACCAGTCAGACAAAAGTGTACATTTCATACAGAATAAAAAATGTTTGTGCGTCGGAGAAAGGCAAACAAGTTATGGTGTGGGGTTTCACCCAATATGTCGTCAAGTTTGGGATAAGAACAGTTAAAAAGTTTTTTGTAAAAGTCATTAAAAGCAGTGCATGAGGTTATTGTTAAGCCGTTATCAGACGACGCATTTTCGCCCTTCAAAATGCTCGTACAACTCTTTCGGCTTTCATTTTTCTTGTCAAAAGCAAGCTATAGGGTTGTATTGCAAGGCAAGAAAACGATCTGGTGGATTGGCACGGGGTTGCCGATTTGGCAACGTTATCGCTCGTTTTGTGACAAAACAGTTATTACGACATCGCTGTTTTTGTCACAAAAATCACTCGTCCTGTCGCGCCCCGTGCATTCGAACATTGACATTGACGGTGGAATTCGAAGGTTCATTTTTAAGTAAATACAGTAAAAAAGTTTATAATGGTTTTTGATTTGCACTTCGGATAAAATCGGCTTCCATTTCCGCCGTCCACATTGCAGCATCGCCGTCCGCATTGGAGGTCGCCAGCTTGAATGAAGGTGTGGACAGTGTCTAGAGCTCTGATTGGCTGATTTCGCCATTCATACCAAACATTTTTCAACATTGTTCGAAACAGTCCGGTGTCAAGGGAAATACTATCACACAACGGTTTTCGCCTGACTGAAGGGCAAAACTGCAGTACAAAAGTGTTGTACGTGCATTTTGCAGTGCGTAGAGCTCTCGTGTGATAGCACCTTTATGGTCAAGAAAAGGTAAAAAAATCAAGCTTACTTTTTGTGGTAGACACCCTGTTTTAACTTGTAACGTGCATCGTATCTGCATATTTAATTTTCGAAATTTGTTTCCTCTATTATAATCTCCTTAATCCTGCATTTAAATAACCCACGAGTCGCCACTGTCTGGATGCTCCATCGTAATTCGAGGACATTTGAGGGGAACTGAATGTCAACGTGAGATTTTTTTTTTCTCATAAGCTTTTACTTGGTCTTAAGATTGGCTTTCATTCCTTATATAGTAATACACTACTGTACTTGTCTTTTTAAAAAGTTGCATATTTGTACTGTAGAATCTGCTTTAAAGTCTGCATTTATGGTTCTCCTCGGCAAGAGAACCTTCAAGTTAAGGTAAGAAATATTGTACTTTTGCAATTTTCTATATTGCTGAATGCTCATTATGATTTTTTGAAATAAAAATGAAAGTTTAAAATTTTTCAGTGCTTAAGGTTTTTCTTTCTATAATATGCTTACAAGTAATAATACAAGTTTTGAGCATCTTAAAAAAAAAAAAAAAAAAAAAAATTCCGTTTATATCAGATAACTGGAAAAGAATTCAAAATGTCTTATATTTCAAATGCCAGCTATTTTTTAAAAAATGCCCGAAAAAATTCATTTTGATCTGTTTGGTAATCGGTTCAGTAAAATATTCGAATTGTAGAAAATTAATGCGATCATACGTACATTCATTATTATCTGGTGTGCAATCCATCGAACTGCAAATCGCTAGACGAGATACATGGTAGATAAAGCAAGTATAAATTAGTGTTGACCTGACATAAATATTAAATACCGTTCATTCGACTGTTGAAGAAGAATAAAACTTTTTTGTATCCCTGACGTATGCCCACCCCCAATGGAGAGAACTAATGCCCCTTGAAGGTGGAGAGTTAAAAGGGAAATTTTTTTTTAAATAGAAAATTGTCAGTTAATGAATGAAAATATTTTATTCTTAAAATTTGTCCTCAAATTATTTCTATCACATTTTTACACCCCCCTCCCAAAAAAAAATGCTTTTAAATAAATACTTGCATTTAGTATAGCAGTAAGTATATGAAGTGCAGTTGAACTCGATTACAAAGTAAATGAAAAGATCAGATACATAACGAATTACGTTGATAATGGACTTCTATGGGCAAATAGTATGGCGTTCCATGGACAAATGGTAAAAAAGGTTTTGGCGTTAAAAGAAAGTAGCTATAATCGGCAAACAAGCCAAAATGCAATCAAGAAAGGAAGGGAGGGGGGATTTAACGTATTTTAAATAATTGATTTTTTTAATCACATTTTTTTAATTTTCAGATACTACAGTTTTTTGTAGCACTTCTATGGGTTTTCCCCCTTCCCCTTTTTTGGGGGAGGTGGAGGGGCGCAACATCTTCAGTTGTCTCCGGGCGCTGGTAACCCCAGCTACGCCTCTGATAGTACTTCTTAAGAACGTCTTTATTCTCTACAGTGTGGAGAAGCAGCACTCTGGTTCTGAAGTTGTCATCGGCATTGTGAGAACGATTTTCAGCAAAGAGTTCACTTCACTAAATGAATTTTGAAGTCCTTGATTTACAATAACCTGATGAAGGTTCAAAGTTCCCGAGACACAAGAAAACTCCTGCCGTTCATATAAAACAGAAAGTTCAGTTTTGAGCTTTTCTTTCTTTAACATAGGGTATGCTAACACAGTCTCTCTCTAACTCTTTTAAAGGAAAAGTCTTGGAAAAATCACAAAATTTTTCGCACAATAATAGTTTGCTGCAGAAAAGTGCCCAAGAAATGTAAATCATTCTTTAGCTTGAAAACAAATGGTGTCACAGACTTCTTTAGCTACAATGTTTAAATCTTCAGACTGGAATGACGTTTTTTTGTTCCTAATGAGATAAATTGCATGGTAAAAGTGATCTAATGCTGAAGAAATAGAAGAATTTGCATTACGGCTTTGAAGATGATCGTACAATAAGTCAACGAGAGGCATAATACGATGGAAAAATGACAGCTGAAAGAGGAAATTTTCGTCATTAAGCATCTGTAAAAGTCCTGAAGCTGCTTGTACTGTTGGTAGATTCTTCGACTTCTGCAATTCTTCGAAGCATTCCTTTAGCTGATTAATATTTTCATAAACGGTATTTACAACTCCGGAATTAAAAAGCCATCTCTTACTGGAGTCTCTCGGAATTCTTTTACTAACTAAATCGAAAGCTGCGAGGCGTTGTGGTGATCATGAAAAAAATGCTGGAATGCCATGTAAACCGCTGAAAAATATTCGCACTGTTGAATTCTGTGATGCTGATTTTTCCATAATTATGTTCAACTGATGGGCATAACAGTGTGTAAAATGAGCATTGCAATATTTTTCTTTAATTATGGCTTGCACTCTGTTCTTCTCGCCACTCATAACAGCTGCACCATCATAAGTTTGACTAAGTTTATCAAAAGCATTTTTCAAAACTATACACAACTTTTCTAAAATATAATCAGACAAACTTTTAGCGTTTTGCAATTGAGGGTTGTAAAATCCCCAAAATCTTTCAAATATTTCACCTTCATTTTCATAACGAAACACAATAACTTCTTGAATTTTCTCTGAAATATCTGTTGTGTCATCTGCCATGACAGTCAGAAATTTTGCATGGCTGATCTGATCAGTTATTTCACTTCGACATACTTCTAAAATACAGTCCCATAATTCATTTTGGATTGTCTTTGAGCTTCCTTTGAAAACGGAGGCAGTTTCAAATTAAGCTTTTAGACTCTCATCAAGCTTTCCAGCAAATTCCATAAATCCTCGAAAAATACCAGGTTTGGTGGAGTCCAATTTTTCACTATGGCTGCGAAGTGGTAATTCAAATTGGCCACAAAATTTAACAGTCTATTATTTTTGAGAGTATTCCTCTATTTTTTTTTTTAACTTCCTCATTATGCTTCGTTATGCTCGATTTATATGTTTCACTTAAATACACAGCAATGTCAGCCTTCCCAAGCATAGCCAAGATCACAACATTTCTTAAATGTTTTTCAGAGTTTTCATGTTTTTTTATTTTACCCGGAAGATGACTTAAGTCCAGTGGCATAGCGAGAGGGGGGTTTGGGTGTCAGAACCCCCCCTAAAATTTAGCAGAGTTCTGTTATTGACATGAAGAATGCGATCCATAATGTAGATTATCCGTTACATCAGTGTCATGCACGCTATAGCTCCTTTGAGCATTTCTGTAAGTATAGGTTGGACAACCTTTTGTTATGAGTATCTAAGTGTCATTAATGTCAGTCTCATAGCATACATGCATTCTTTCACCGCTCCGCTCCCCATAGCCAAAAATCGCACTGAGAAAGGTCTAGTGACTATGCTGGCTATACCAAAAGTCTATCTTGTCCTTTCCAGTGCCTACCTATGCAAATACTGTCTTACTACGATATATGTGAATTGGTAATGTCCTTTTGACTGTGTATAAGTTTATGAAATGAGTTTGTCTTTCCTGAATTTTAGTGTTTTGTTTTTCAGAGCGTGATGTTGAAATTTTATCGTTGAATGCATCTGACGATCATAGGCGCCGACTTCATGGGGCTTGAAGGGGCTTCAGCCCCCCCAATATTTTTATTCAGGGGGCTGAGCCCCTTCAAAAATTTCACTCCAACTTTTTTGTGTCAAATCATATTTCTTCCTCCAAATCGGTTAAACTTAAGAATCCTAAAAATAGAGAATGTATCGCTAGCTTCTTCTGTCTCCCACTCCGCTTTTTCTTTCACAGGGATTCAGGAATTACGTTGGGCGCCTGTAATGCCGTAAGGCACTGATGTCAACCTTCTTTATCAAGAGCGCAAGCACAAACAAATGACCATCAGATAGCTAGGCAAAAAGAAACGGGTGTTTTCCCCCACAAGAACCCTTCAGATTTTACACCGTGACACAATTGATGATGGAATTGCTTTCTAGTAGGGAGAAGACTGCGCTTTTTTTAGGAGGGTCGTTCTCATGTAATGTAATCTTTCTTTTTTAAATCAGTACAGCAAAAGCTTTCACTTTTGTTCTATTGTGAGATACAGACTCTTCTGTAGACGTCTGACCATAAGGGAGATTTTCCCATTGCGCAAAACTGCAAACGATTGTGACATTCCCATTTCCCAGCAGTATTAAGTTTCGATGCTGAAAATAAACCGTTTAAATGTGACTTAAAAACAATTCAAGGCAGAAAATTGATAGTCAAATTTAAGTTTGAAGATTTTAAATCATGAAGAACCTTGTGAGATAGATGAAAAATTGATGTTTAATACAGTTTCGGATATAGACAGTATTCATTTCTTTATACGCTTTATCAAAACTTTACTAATATCGAACGCTTAACGTTTCTGATTTAGCTACAGTTAAGAGCTAAATAAAAAATTATTTCATAAAAATCTTCGAGCAGCACAACTTCTGGATTATATTTTATAATTGCTTGCTCTTAGCTTCTCTCTTTACATATAAAACTCTATCCCCCATCAAGGGCGTAATCAGAGGTGGGGGGGGCGGGGCGGGCTACGCGGGCTGAGCACTACTTAGCTGTCTCCCAGCCCCCCTACGTTTTTCAAAAATTTTTGTTAGTTTACACATAAATACGAAAATTTAGAAACGAACATTTGAAAACCATGAAATCTTTAAGAAGACTCGTTGTTTTAGGCGAATTTCGCTTCATAATTGCAAGATTTCTGTTCGGTTCATTATTTTGCTACTCTTGGCTGCATGTGGTGCCAGTGGCGGTTCCAGAGGGGGGTCACAGTGGTCATGACCCCCCTGGGCCTAGATTAACCATCTCGCCAAGAAAGAAGGAAGAAAAAAAACGAGAGCCCAAACCGAGCTTGGACAAGGCCCAAAATTCAGAGAGGCTTTGATCATGTGCATACATATCATATTGTGTTGCTGAAAGAGAATTCCTCTTTAGAAAACCATTAGTTTCTGACTAATTTACTTTATTTTATAACAACACTAAAGTATGCACACAATATTCTGACTATGTGCTCAGTCGTTGTTCCTTGGCAGAAAAATATGCAGCCGTTTTGTAAATATGTGCATTCATCCATATTCATCCATACATAGAGGGCAAAGGAAAGGGGAGTCACAGCGAGCATGATTAAGGTAAGGGTGGATGGGGTAGTTGCCTCGAACCCACAATGAAAGTAAACGATCAAAATCAAAAAAAAAAAATTTAGAAAAATGTATGAATTGGGCGTGTGATACATATACTCGTATTCGACCCCCACCTCCACCCCACACTTGCAAATAGCCTCCCTCTTCTGTAAAAGCACTCTATGAAGCACCTATGTTTGTAAATTATTATTTATGGAATATCAAACTAGCGTAACTGCTACAAAACCATAAAAATTATAGAGGAAGAAGGAGGGGGCTGTCATGGGGAAAGAGGGACTATACCTAAACAGGGCCGGATTACCCATTAGGCTGAGTAGGCTTTCACCTGTGGGCTCCTACCATTTTAGAGGCCTGCGTTAAAATTTAGAAGGAAAAAAATATAATCAAACATTATTAAAGCTATTTTAGTGTTAATATTTATATACAGAATATGTATATGTAACTCTGAGAAAATAATTCTGATTCATTATTGACTTCGTACACAAGACACACTTTTTGGCATTGTACACTTCTTAATTGAAATTTGAATGAATATGTGCTAGAAAGTTTGAAGCTGACTATTTAGCTTGAATTTTTATGTGCACATTTCAGTGATACCTTGCATTAGATGGATGTATATTTTGCAAATTCAATAAGGAGAACTTTTAGCACTATGTTTACACGAACGGGCTATGGTAATCATAAGAAGGCTTATAAACAAAATACCCTTCGTACCCCAGTCATCACAATCATATTTTATACAACTTTTTTCCGTTCTGAATAAAAATTAATTTTCGTATATTGTTGCACAAATATCATCAGAATAAATTTCAAATAACATAATTCGTTATGGTTTTAGTTTATAAAATGAATACTATGTATCCATTTAGCCAAAGCGTCTCTGACTTACCAATTGCTAGTGTGCTAATTTAATTTGTTTTGATAATTGTTTAGGTAATCTGGAACAATTTTCCAAATTGAAGGGTGATTTAGAGTGCAGTGGAGTTTTTATATATGTTTTAAAAATAATATGGCGTAGACTATGATTTCGAATTAGATTTCATTCATTTTGTTTCTATTTTTCATATTATTGAGTATTCTTATTTTAATGTAAAGTGAAAATGTTGAGTATTTTTAAAAATTGTCTGTAAATATCTACAGTAATTCAGAGTGATATTTTTGGCATTGTATATCTGTTTCTGTGTTATTCCACTTTTAAATGTAAAGCACGATTATATTTTATACAACTTTTTTCCGTACTGAATAAAAATAAATTTTCATATATTGTTGCACAAATATCATCAAAGTATGTTTCAAATAGCATAATTCATTATGGTTTTAGTTTATAAAATGATTACTATGTGTCCATTTTGCCAGGAGCGTCTCTGATTTGCCAATTGCTTATGTGCTGGTTTAATTTGTTTTCATAATTGTTAAGGTAATCTGGAACGGTTTTCCAAAAAGAAGTGTGATTTAAAGTGCAATGCAGATTTTATATGTCGAGTTTTCTATGCCAAGTTCCACACGAACCCCCCCCCCCCCCCCCCGGCCTAGATCCCTCGCGCAGATAGTTGGCCATAACACCACATTTCAACATTTCTTTTCATTTTTAATGTTATTGAAAGATTATATGAGTATTCTTAGTTTAATGTAAAATGAAAGTTTTCAGTATTAAAATGTTTATGAAGACCTAAAATAGTGTAGACTCTGAATTTTGAAATATTCTCGCACTTGGATTTCTTTGTTAAATCATTTTTAAATGTTAACAAGGATGATATTATTGAAAAATTAATTTTTTTCGTGCTGTGAAAATATTATGAGAATGAATTTAAAAGTATATTTTATTTATTTATTTGTTTTTGCTTTTACAATTCAAATCACGGAAATCCGTTTAATATGTATGTGTCGAAGAGAGGACTTGTAACTTTGTATGATGGTTTGTAAATTTGTTTGATTTGTTTTAATACATGGAAAGGAGGTATTTATTACTTCTTTGCTTATGTTTTTTAAAATAATTTTAAATGTAATCTGTAAAAAGTTGTCAAAGAAATGTAATTTAAATGTGATCAGTTTTTCTGCCTTAAAGTAGTGCGACATTTAATTAAAGTCGATTCAATTTATGAGTATTTCATCATGTAGTAAAATAAAAAATACTATTTTATATTAGTAAAAATTATCTCTGATGAATGTTTGCAAGTAAATAAAATAATCCGGATTTTAGTATTTCGTCTCATTTGTACTTCTAGGATATTTTGAAATATTAGCTGGAGTAATGTTTTGCAGAACAGTTTTCCACATTTGACTGCATGCATTTTCTTTCCTATGAAATTATCATTAAATACATTTCGAAGAAGATTTTACTTGTTTTGCTGTTATTAACTTAATTAAAATTCAGTTGTTCTTTCAGAAGGGAGATTTGCTTTCTCCATATGTGTACTGAAGACTGATTCGAGATCTTGAGTTCAAATACTTAATTTAAAAAATGAGTTCAAAAAATTTTTGAAAAATTTATTAAATGGAATTCCTTTTATTTTCATGAAAGTGTTATGTTAAAAAAGCACATTTTGAAATCTCAATTCTAAAATTTCTGAACCCCTTTATTATACTGACGGAGAGAAGGATTTTGTGTCCCCCCGTCCGCCTCCGTAAGGATACGAGCCCCCCCAATAATTTTTACAAGTCGGCGCCCGTGCTGACGATAACATGCCCGTAATGGAAGAGCCTGTGCCAGAGCCTGATATTGAAAACCCGCTGTTGTGTGTATCTGAGGAGAACATGCCCATAATGGAAGAGTCAGAGCCTGATATTGAAACCGCAGCGTTGTATGACGAGAACATGCCCGTACAGGAAAAGTTGGAGCCAGAGCCTCAAACAGTCACAAAATCGCGTTTATAAAGTTTTAATAATTAAGTTTATAAATAATATACCAGATTGATAATATTTTACTAGACAACAAAAATAATAACATACAAAATAACAATACTTTATGCTATATTGCATTAGTGTAATTTAAAAAATACACACACGTTCATTTTAAAAAGTGCAGAATTTTTCATTTGTGAATCACTGTTTATCATTTTTTTGCAACTAATTGTTATTTGGCACTAGGGAATTGGCAGTAAATGGACAAGTGCTCTGTACTCGGCCAAAGTGCTACTCTGTATATCAAGCACAAATTCAGGATTTTTTTTGAAGGTGGGACACAAAGTTTAAATATCAATTCATAATTGCATACATCTTATCAGAAAGCTCATTTTACCCTATGTCTCTGAGGAAGGGTGTGATGCATGCCACCTGGATCCTCTCTTCAGCAATTAAAAAATATTTCTAATTTATTATATCCATAAACAGAAAAAAAGTGGATGCTGGTTTCAATAATCGCATGATAATAATCATTTGATTAATAAAACAGTCACTGATATTTCTTTAAATAACCTTTGATAACAGTTTATAAATGCTAAAAAAATTTCCCTCGCATGATTTTATGAAATCAATGCTTATCCATCTTAAATGGTGTTTATAACAATATAGCCAATGAGTGCTATCAGTTTGAAAATTCACTTTATACACTAATTTACAACACATAAGCTCAGGATCTGATAAAACTGGAAAAATCTCATGAATCTCATGAAAGTTTGAATTCACTTTTAAACTATTCGTTTTATGTGAACTACAAAATTTCAGTCAAATTCATGAATATAATACTGAAATTGAGATAAAACTACCAATTTCTGTGAGAAAAATGTGAAACCCGAGAAAAACATCCTTTTCAATCATCAGAAATTTTTTATACATAACCTCTTAAATCAGTAGTTCCCAACTGGTGGTCCTTGAGCAAGTTCTAAGTGGTACGAGAAGCGAGAGAATGTTAAAAAAACAATTATGTCTTCACAATTTCATGAGGTAAAAAGGCAAAAAATCGTAAATGTTTACAGTTATTTTAGAGAATAATAATAAAAAAAAAGTTGCATGAAATAGGAAACAATCCAAGAATCCCACAGCTAGCAGTGTACAGAAATGGGAGCTCAGGGTAATTTAGATTCAAACTCTAATTTACATGCTACAAGTTTACTACAGATTTTGAAACAATGAAACATTAAGAAGTGATCTATAAACATTGTGTCAACATTAAAAAAAAATTAGATATCCTTTATGTCAACATATCTTTATTAGAAATTAAAAGGGTCTAAACAGACCAGACCCCAATGCACCAGATGATGTTGGCACTTCGTTTTCAAAAGGAGACAGCGTCCTCTCCTATTTTGAAATGAGTGATGATATCTCATCTTTAACAATTTCTTGAACAGGCAGTGGAAAATCTCTAAAAGAATCTTCCACGGACTGAAAGAACAAACTAATTTTGTCTTTCTTCAACACAGTGGCAGAACTTCAAATTTCTGGCCCCCTCCGCAAAATATTTCAATGGGTCCCTATCTACGGACACTCATATACACATACGTGCGAGCATGCACACACATACAAAAAGAGAGTTTATTTGGCCATTTTTATTTTTAAAATTGAAACAAATATAATTATAACTAAATTTTAAAATTCTTCCTTGGCATAGCGAGAGGGGGGGTTTGGGTGTCAGAACCCCCCCTAAAGTTTAGCAGAGTTCTGTTATTGACATGAAGAATGCGATCCATAATGTAGATTATCCGTTACATCAGTGCCTAACACCCCCCTAAAAATTTTTTCTAGCTAAGCTACTGCTTAAGTCATCAATTCCTGTTTTGGTCCAAGAATGATCTCCCCCAAAAAGTAAACATGGAAAACAAAATAACGTGTTCCTTACATCACATCCACACAGCCAGTCATGCTTACTATAAACTTCTCTATCAAATTTTCGCCGATATGAATTCTTCCTACTTGTTGAAGCTTGAGAAATTTTCAAGTCCGGCAAGGGATGTCCTTTGCTTTTAACTTCCAGTTTTTCAGCTAATCATAACTGTGAAAACACGATTTTCTGCAAATCTACCACATTCATGTTCTTATTTCAAAAAGAGCGCCAAATCGGAAATAAATTCTGTGTTCCCTTCCACCCACTCACCACTGCAAGCATGTGTAGTGAGCCTGCGATTTGGATGAAAATTGCTGTAATTCATTGGTGCACTTCGAAAGGGTCCGCAACCCTCCTGAAGGATTGGTACTCTTTCCACGCTTGTTAAGGACAAATGTCAAATTGTCCTTTTTCCCACTACTGATGAGTCTTTAGACTTACTGTCTGGATAGCTGTTTCATTACTAAACCTTTGTAGATTAAAAAATTGTAGGGAGTGCTGCAGCTCCTCAGCTCCTATTTACAAGCCGCTACTGTTTCCATACCAGGAAGAATGTAGCGATACAAAGATTGAAATCGTGTATCATGTAGTTGTTGGATTAAGGCCAGTTAGCTACGCGTGGGCTATAGGCCGAACAGGTAGGGTGCCCCCCGTGCAGGTCTTTCTAAGGGATCATAATCCAATACGTGTACATGATGAGTCAATGACGATGAAGGAATTTTGTAAATTGTTTGAGTCTGATACGGAATCGGATCTAGAATCAGTTTAACTTTGTATATTAGTATTTTACCATATCATACTATCAGCAATGTCATATTATTATTATTATTCATTATTATCAGTTTAATTTTGTATACTACTTTTGCATGTTATTATCTTTATTATTATATATTTAGTACTTTCTTTTTTTCAGACGTATTTAAAAAAATTAAAATTTCTTGATCGCGAAAGTGGTGGGTCGATTTATATGCGGGATTTTAAAAAATTCAAATTTCTTAATAAAAAATTGGGGAGTCGATTTATACGCAGGATCGACGTACATGCGGGTAAATACGATATTTCTTAAATTACATATTTATGAAAATATGATAAATACAAATTTTTCAACATACTTAGGAAGATACTATGTCGTATGTATAATATCATTGTTTATATTATTTAAAAACACACAATGAAATATTGAGTATTTACTTTAGTTTCTTTTCCTCATGTGCTTTCTGAAATTTTCTGGAAATATCTGTTGATTTATGGCTTTTTCCGCTTCCTGTAGATTTGAGTCTTCATTGTTAGCAGGCAAACTATGTATAATTTTTGTAATTTTAGTAAAAAAAATCTCCTATACTTCTACTCAAAGGGTGCTTTCTTGAGGCCATAATCTCTATTCGAACCTACCAACTCGACAGAGCAACACACTAGTAAGAAACACGAAAGTCTGGACCGTGGGAATTGTGGTGAAAGGTCCAGCTTGTGCCCCTCCTTGAAATTTTATCGTTTGTACCCACCATAGTTTAAAAATACCACAGGTGGTCATGAAAGCGTATATACTTGGGGATACATACTTCACAGGGTACAACAGAAATGAGGGGGAAATTTTTACTATCCTGGGAGTGAGATATTGCCCAGAAGTGTATTTTTCTGGTGTGTAGGCGTGTCGAAAGTCACCTCGGGTTAGTGATTAAAGGCACCTTTTAACCTTTTTATTGACTTGTTTGTTTATTTTTTGTTGTCAACGTGAATGGATCTAAAAATCATTTATCAGAAAGATTAGAAAAATATCTCACAACAAGGATTCTGAGACGATCAATTTTTACAAATTGCAATATACATATATATCAACTGAAAAAATTTCGGGGGGGGGGGGGGGGGGGGAGGGGGGGAGAGGCACGGCACAGTGACCCCCCCCCCCCCCCCCGGCTACAATTTAACTACCATCAACATGGCAGTTGACTGCATAACCAATCGCGCACCACATATCTAAAGAACTTTTTTATTGATAGTATCCAGCTACTTAACTTTTTTTAAGCTAAACTCTGTTACAACATTTTAAAGATATGATAATTATTTAAGATTCTATAACAAGTAACATTGATAGGAGAGAGTCAAGTGGTACCGAATATTTCGGTGTTATAAGAGAGTTTAAACTATAATCGATGTCACTATAACTGAGTTCAGCAGCATTTGTAAGTGATTACAAAGTTAAGCACGAAAAAAGCAAAAACATCTACACCGTCTATATTATCCGCTTGAAATTTTCCATAATTATGTATAAAAATATAGCAAATAATCTGCGCTGCTTTAAAAATCTGTGTTAGCCCTATCAGGCATTAAAGTGTTATTTTCGGTCTTGTTACTGTACTTTACTCGTAAATACTTCTTTTAAGCTTAAATGCAAACAGAAAACAAGTTTCAGTTCACATTTATTTGATTCTAACAG
The DNA here is from genome assembly GCA_038373885.1 of Cheiracanthium punctorium. NCBI lineage: Eukaryota > Metazoa > Arthropoda > Arachnida > Araneae > Cheiracanthiidae > Cheiracanthium > Cheiracanthium punctorium. The sequence continues at coordinate 33,806 of JAWZYV010016630.1, forward strand.
TTAACCTCAAAAATTCGTTTATTTGCCGTAATTCAATATCGGCCAATCAATTCATAGCATTAATTTAACCTGTAATGCTTTAAAACATCTCTTAAAAGTTTCTTACCTCATTGGTTTCTTACATGTGAACAATTGCTAACGCACTTTCCTTTTGCGTTATGCAAATTAACTTTGACTTTCGGTTTCTGCAGATTAACGCCGATCGTCCAATGACGCCGCGCGCCTCGCACGTGCCGTTTTCCCCGGCACGCATGTCCTTGGAATAGCATACTTCACCGATCGCGGCTAAGATTTAAATACTTCTAGCTTTGATGCCTGGCTACCGCTGCTCAGTTTTTGCTTGCTTAGTTGTTCTGTTTCTTTTAGCATTTTTAGTTTGACAATGTTAAGATAATAAGACTACTATAATCGTCGGCTCAAATGAGCACTTAGCCTTTTGTAAAAGGATTACTTCAATTTGTAACAGTAAATGATAATGTAAGTTGTGCTTTACTTACTATGTTGCTTTTTCCTGGATTGTAACCGGATGAATGATTTCCAGTGGCGTAGCAAGGCGGGGGGGGGGGTCCGCCCCGGGTGTCACCCTCAAAGAGGTGACACCTGATGGCTTGTACAGCAAAAATTCCGAAAATATCGCATGTATGGGGGCAAAAATGCTCGTATGGGGGTGACACCACTTATATCCGCCCCAGGTGTCAGCTACGCTACTGATGATTTCAAGTATCAAGATTGAAATAAAAACTTTTTTTATCTTATTGAAAATATTTTTAATCGTTTTACCACTGTCTTTTACATTGAGCAAGTCTTTTAAAAACTGCTTCCATTGTGCGTGAGGTCTGCTAAAGTTTTAGTTAGTTAGCACTGACGTCACTGACTTAGTGAAATTATTTGAGACTTTATAATTTTTATTCAGCCTTTCCTCACTTGCCCGTTCAGTACTGACTTACAATCTGAAAACTCGTTTCTTCCTTTTTAAGCGAGTTTTTGCAATTTTCTGCTATATTTCAGAGAGTTTTAAAAAAAATCATTTGTGTGGCAAAATTAGCTTTTTCAAGTGAGAATGACGTCAGATTTAAAGTCACGATCACCAGGCTTTGAAGTCAGCCCCCTAGAACCTGAACCTTAAAAAACCAGCCTGGACACAATATGGTTTTGTTGAGTTTAAATCATTCATTGTATTTTAGTTTTGTCCAGGATTGTTCATTTTGTGTAACATCATTCACTGCCATGAACTTTCTACAAAAAAGCTATACCTAAAAAAGCTTTCTACTAAATAGCCAAAATACCAACCCTAGGAAATTGATTAGAATAAGTGGTACATTTTAATTTTTACCCTGTTTATAGAAAAAGGCAGCGATATGCACTGTGCCCATAACAAAAGCATTTAAAAATCCCGATGCCAGGAATCAATGATGGACACAAGAAAGGGGATCATTGCCGTTGCATCTTCGCGAAGATACTTGCAAACATGCTAACCATTAGTTATACAGTACTTATGTGCTAATAAGGTGTTGAAAATTGTTTTAAAACTCATATATTCACATGTTTTTGTATTTACATATTGTTCATTAAATACGTATATAAATTCTTCCCTTAAAATGCATAATAAGTTCACATTAATTAATGGTTTTATTTATCTGTTCCAATTATTTAACCACTACGTGAATTATTAAACATTTTAGCAAGATTTCTTTTTCGTATGAACTCATATGGTAATATTTAAGTTCTTTTTGAAAATCCGAATATTTTGATTCTCCAGACAGGGTTAAGTCACAATTAATCCGCATGATCCATGTATTTAATCTTTTCCGTACGAAGAACAGGTAACACACCGATTATTCCTGTGTTTTCCTTATATATAAACCAAATACTATTCACAAGAAATATGTTTTTTACCCCAAAATTTGAAAAACTAAATAATAATTAGTATTACTAATTATACTAATACAGCATCAATTTTTTAAATTAACAATATAAATAATTATTAGATATTGATAATTATTACACCTCTCAAAACAGAAAGCAGCGATGCACAAATCCTACGTTCTCATTAATAGTGATGTTACGAATATTCGGCCACGAATATTGTGACATATTCGGCTGAACAATTTCAGAAAAAAAGAGAGAAAAATATTTTTTAAATGCATTTACAAATAATACTGCTTAATTATACTTCAATGAGTTAATCTCATGTAATAAAATATCGTAAGTCATTGAATTTTAAGCTGAATTACACATAATCTAACGCATTAATAATATTACAGAATCGCAGACTTTTCTACTTGGTGACACTACTTGACTTGATTTTCTAATTTCTTACACACATAATTTTGAAAAGCTGCTTAATATGTTTTGCTCAGAGTTTGTAAAACCCAAAACGTGATGTGATTATGTATAGTTACCAGATTACTGACATTTATCATAGCATATTAATTTAATTATGAATATCTCAAAATGTTTAAAATAGTTTAAAATTCATATTCTACACTTCAAATAGTTAAAATGTGCTTTTTGTTGCATCAAAATTGGTCAACTAAAGCCGGAGATACAGAGGTTTGGGTTTCCAACTGATTTGTATGTCGTTTCTAGAAATCTCGAAAAATATTGGTCCTAGGCCTTCCGTAACTTCACTTTTGGGGACTTATTTTTGGCGCTAAATTTGGCAATATTTTGCCAAAAGTCGCCAAGCATTTTGGTCATTTGGCAAGTTTTTTCCAATGGGGCTTGTAAAGTTAGTTTTGCTGCATTAACATGCATAATAGTTTAATATTTCTCTTCTATGACATAATCAAAATTCCTGCTTTATGTGGAATCTTTGAGAAATAGATTCTTCTGGAAGCTCCTTGTAGCTTCTGCCTCTCCTATAAATATAAGCAGACTTCCCGATAGTCTTGCTTCTGCTTCCGCCAAGAGCAGAGTCCGTGAAGCTTAAGGCTTTGTATTGATGCTATAGAAATGGTGTTTTCACTTGTTTATGAAGCTGATTTTTAAGTACTGTGTGTAAATTCTTCATTGTTGAGTCTTGAGGGACTTTTAGTGTTATCCGTTGTATATTTCTACTGAATTTTGCCATTGGAAGTGTTTTATTTTGCATGAGAATTACAGCATTTATGAAAGCTTCTGTACTAAGCAGACTGTTAAAAGCACATTACTGTCGGATTGTGCTTATAAATTTTGTACAGCTGATTCTTCAATGAAGTTCTAAAAGCAATAAAGTTTGTGTTCCATCCTGACAAGTGGACTGTTTTCTAGAACTTTCTACACCTACTTGTCTTTAGAACGACAAACCCAGGAATTAGCAGAGTATTCTGCAACATCATGCTGTTATTAGTGTTTAACTTTGTAAAAGATATTTTATCATGACCAATATTTTATTAGTTTTACAGATAATATACTGTTGTGTGTTTTTAAGTACCTACAAATAATATAAAATGAATTTTAATTAATCTTTATTTAGTATTTAATTACAAAATTGAAAAGCAATTATTTTATTTACAGTTAAAATGAAATTGGAAAAAAATGTAATATTCGGCCACCGAATATTCGGTATTCGGCCTAAATTGTGGCGAATATTCAGTATTCGGCCTAAGCTATTGGCCGAATATTCGGTATTCGGCCAAATCACTATTCGTTACATCTCTACTCATTAATCTGATAGATAATAAAATCATTAAATGTTTGATAATTCGTACTTTTGATAGTGTGTAATGTTTTAAAAATGAATCCTTTAACTTCTGGACCAACATAATTAAAGTTCACGGGAGTCGCCAGTTTTCAAGTCACTGCCAAAAAGTTAACTTCTTTGCCACACAAAGAAGGAATAAATTGTTTTTACATATAGGTTTCGTTTATAATTTTCGTATCATTAATTTTGTCATTGAAACAGCTACAATATGAAGAAAAAAATTTTTGCTCGTTTTCAAGCTACGCCTTTGAGGGTTTAAATAAAAGATCCTTAAAAATGACGAGATTAAATGAAGGTTAAAGAAGGTCTTCAGTGTTTTTGTTTTTATGATCATTGTTAACATGTTTTTCTGTGATTGATATGAACAAATTTTATCTGTTTTAACTATAAGCTCTGAGCAGGGGCGGCGTGGCACGGTAAGCAAGGTCTAGGTGCCATTGTCGAAATAAAACTGAGAAAATTTTGATCTAGAGCAGTGGTTCCCAAACTTTTTTGTCCTTCTCTTCAGAAAATCTTCAACGAGATTTTTTTTTGTGACCCACTACTACATAACAATAACCAATATAGCCTGAATAAAATTTAGTATAGTTTATATATAAAATAGTAAAGTTTAATTTTTCCCATCCTTTTTGACTCACCGAAATCGTTCGCATGACCCAACAGTGAGTCGCGGCCCATAGTTTGGGAACCACTAATCTAGAGATCTAGAGCACAATAGGGGCAGCTTTTTTACGTTTTCAGATGGGCAGCATTCGGGGGGGGGGGGGGGGGGTTATGTCCGGCAAATGTCATTCGGTTCGAACCCTATCCCCCTTTGCATGCGCCAAAATACGATTCACTCCCGATAGCAGAATGCTTCTTTCGGTGTAAAATATTTCCGGCTGACTAATATTAAAATGTCTGTATCTGAAGTTCTATAAGCAAAATAGAAACAAATTCCTCAAACGTATTTCGTAGGCTGAAATATTACACTTCAACACAATCGCCAGCCCACTGGCCGGATGTGGCCCGCTTTGGTTTTTTGATCCGGCCGGTGGAACATTTGAAAACTCCATATAAGCCATTCAATATCCCATATAAATCCCAATTATACGGCCCACCACTTCCCTAAAATCCGGAAGTTTGGCCCGCGACTTTGCTAACATCCTAAAGTTTGGCCCACAACTTTTCAAAGGTTGCCCATACCTACTTTAACACTTAAAAGGTCGTCATCCCCTGAAATATCAAACGATGTCAAGGACCGTCTCCCTCATCAATTTTGATATCTATATGAAATAAAAATTTAAAGCATGTCTCTTAAGCGTGAAATCTATATCAGGAGCTAGACTTTGTCCAACGATATCAAAAGCCTATATATACAGTAGAATCTCCCTATAACGAAATTTTTCAAGGAAACGTAACTTTAAGCTTAAATAACACTATAAACATTCTCCATATAACGAAGAGCATATCTTCCCATAGCGGATATTTCAGATTTACCTTTGATTTTTTTTTGTTAGTTTTAAAGAAAATTTTAATTTTTGTACAGACCACTTAGTGGAAGAGTAACAGATGATAAAAATGGAGGCCAGGAAAGTGAAACTGACTCCAATAATGAAGACACTTCACCAGCGCCCGATTATGACCAACATAGGCAATGGGCATTGATGGATATGGGGGCCCCCATCTATGAAATTTGTTATATTTTTCATAAAATTTTGATTTAAAAAAGAATATTTCAGAAAAAAACATTTAAAATTGGGGGCCCTGGACAAAGTTCCGATTTTCCCATATAATAATAATAAGGCCCTGCCCTTCACGACCAAAACCATATCATACCGAAATGCTTCAACCTTTCAAAAGCATTAAAAAGAGGTTTCCGAATGGAGGAAAATGTATCTCACTCTATTTTCATCGCACTTTTAAAATGTGCATATTTTTATGAAAATTTAAAATCACAGAATGCAAAACAATGTAAAATAATGGAATTTGAAGTAAAATAAACGTAAGTGCATTACATATTTTATTTTCTAAATTCGTGGATTGTCTTTACTTTTGAACATTTCATTTATAGAACGAAAAGTAAGAAACCGTAAGTTTAACAAATTTATAATAAATACCAATTTATTTTTAATTGAAAGTCATAATTTAATACTTTTATCCATCGAATTAACTAAAAAGTTAGCAATATTTGCAGAAATAACTGCAAAAATCTCTAATCTCTGTACAACGAAATTTTCTCTATAGGGAATTTTTTAATTGGAACCGAGCGAGTTCGTTATAGGGAGATTCAATTGTGTACATACATTATATATATATGTATATATTTATATATATATATGAATGAATGAACTCTTTTTGGAGTCCACACAGTGAGAAAAACGTTTATAAAACTGAAGTAAAATTATAGCCTACCTCTCGACATTTGCTTTTTGCAATCCTCGCAGATAGCTTATTTAGTGTTGGGAACCAAATCAAATTAATTTAGAAGAATAGACGATTGTCCTGTTAAACTCTCATCTAACGATTCTTCGTTCATAATTTTGATCACACTTGGTGATACGACATCCATTCAGCGATGGTTAGAATATTTAAAAAAAAAAAAAAAAAAAAAACACACAGTTCGAAAAGACTCACGTAAACAAATGGGCCAATGAAACGACGCCTCTCATCTCATCACCAAAATAAAGTTTCTAGAATGGTGTTGCACCTGCATGGTTTTCTTCTGAAAAGCGATGTATCAGTTGAAAAGTATCGGTGAAAATGGATGAAAGCAACAGAAACCGATACTTTCCCGATACTTTTAGAATTGAAAGAACCAATACCTAAAAATATAGGAGGTATCTGTGCCGATACTATCGGTCGATCCCTAGTTGGGGTGTTTATTATATTCCTTGTGGATCTTGTGATTTGGGCTACATTGTTCAGACCAGAAGAGCTCTCAAATTTAGGCTCAAAGAGCATGAGAGATATGTTTCTAAGCATGAGCTTTCCAAATCTTCTATTGCCTCCCATTGTTGGAATTCTATTCATCGGTTTCAGTTTTCTAAGGCTAAGATATTGTGCACTCCTCGATCTTTATCCCATCTTGATTTTTTGGAAGATTTTTCCATTATCCAGCACTTGGAACGTCTTGTGAACGATGGTTCTTCCATCCCTTTCGTTCATTCCGCTTGGAAGCTGTTGCTGTAATGTTCTATTAACTTTCCCCTTTCTCTTCTGCTACCTTTTTCCTTCCCCCTTCCTTTTCTATTATTTTGTTTGTCCTGTTTTTGTGCTGTCCTGTATGTTGTCTATTAAAAAAAAAGTGTATATATAAAAAATAAAAATAATAATAATATTATTATTTAATTAATTTTTGCATTTTTATGTTTTCTTTGTTTTATATTCTTTTGTTTGTTCTGTTTTCTTTTCTTTCTCCTTTTTGTGTGTGTTCTTTATTGTTTATTTTTATTTATTTATTTATTTTTTTGTTTGTCCTTATTTTCTTTTCTTTGTATCCCTTCCCACTCTCTTTTTCCCCCTTTTCTTGTTTCCTTTTGGCAACATGCTTGATTGTTTATCTTTTTCAGTTCCCTCTGCTCTGTTTGACGGAAGGATTTGTCTGAAGAAGACCGAACGAATTTTCGGTCGAAATGATCATTATGCCTTGAAGTAACCTTTTATGTGTTTTTTTCACAAAGTTTCTATTTATTTTATCTTATAACATCAGTTTTTTGAGTGTTTATTTTCATAGTTTTGTTTATTTGGACTATTAACACTCACTTTTGTTCTCACTTTTCTCCCTTTTTTCTTCGTGTTATTTTTCTTACTTTTTCCTTTACTGTTCTTGTTTTTTCTGTATGAATTCATCTTTGTTTAACCGTTTTTCCCGTTTACCTTTGAAACATTCTCGTTTCTTGAATCATTTAGGTTTACTTGTCTGATGCAAACACAGTAATGTCATTCCTAAGTTTATTACATTAAGTGCAATATTTACGGTTCTTCTCGTGTTGATAAGGCTTTGAAGAGATCTAAACGGGTGGTATTATGCACTTTTATTCAGGATGTCTGATATAAAGTTTAGATTCTTGAATCGGAACTTTATGATCTCTATTTGCTTTTGAGTAAGTCTTTCCCTGCGTTTGCTCACTGGGAAAAACGGAATTTCGCTTACATTCAACAACGTTCAATTTCTCACAGAGCTACTTTGGATAATAAATTCCAAGCTCTTCATAGTTAAATTATGATTTGAAAATTTATTCTTCATATTAGATGGACCATTTTTCAATGCTTTGTAAATCGTTTAATAATAGATGAAATGAATGAAAATTTTTATTTCAACATTTTTAGAGACCGAGTTGAAATGTGGAGTAAAAAAAAAAAAGGAACGAAAGATTTCAAATGAACTTGCAAGAGATTTATAACAAATTTTATAATGCAAAACAAGGTTATCTAATAAAATTAAAACATACGTTAGTTGACGGAAAAATAAAAATAAACTAGAAAATAGTTAAGGTTCATATTGCTTTTCTGTGGCAGATGATGTTACTAAATATTAGTTTTCAATCCTTGACATAAAAAAAAAAAAAAAAAATTTTTTTTTTTTTTTTTTTTTTTTTTTTTTGGGGGGGGGGGGGGGGGGTTGGGGAGGGGGCGTATTTTATTTAATCTCATATTATAACTAAAATTTAAAAATATTAAACTGATCAAAATTAATATTTAATTATAAAATGATAAATATGTCTGTTTTTTTCAAACTGGCAGAAGAATTGCGTAGTGGGGACTTTTTTGTCACAGCAATTCTTCAGTCGTTGTCTGTCGCAGTGGGACCATAGTTGCTTGAGTCTCAGACGTTTCTTTGAATGACTCATTGTAACATGCGATTCGCATTTCAGTGCGCAAGGTGAGTCACTGAGGGAGCAATCATAGACTCAGGTAGTGCCAGGTAGCAACAATAGCTCGAAAGGGTAATAGATGCCGCCGTATTTTGGCATCGATTGGAGGAAACAGGATACTTGTTCGTTATACAGTAGCACACGCCTGACAAAATTTTGTTTGAAAGTATTTTACAATCAATGCATTCGATATGTTCTTAGGAGGGGTAAAAAAGATTTATGAAATAACATACAATTTTTCAGAATTTTCATCTAATTAAAGTCTGTATCTGTTCACTTCTCGCTTTCTAATTCATCTTCTATATATCATCTTTGTCTTTTTATCTCTAACTTTGCTTGCATTTCACTGCAATATTTATAATGTGTATTGACTAAATTCCTATTAAAAATGCCATGTATAAAGTTTATATGAAAAATAAGATAATAACATTTATCCTATGTACTCCGTGAGTATTATTTTATTATTTCTTGTGTTTACAATTGCAAAAATAGGTCCTTCAAACTTCAATTTAGGCTAAAACTAATATTTTAAGCTGTAAATTTAGTTATAGTTCGTTACTCTAACAAAGAGTTAAATATAGTTTTATTTGTTTATTGTTAATCAATTTTCAAGCAAAAAATTTGCATGAAAATTGATTAATTATATTGCATTTTGTTGTCCTATTAATTTCCATTGAGTACATTAAGTTTTTTAAATCATATTCATTTCTCAATTCAATTTATTTCATAGTTTATTAAAATTAGTAAATTGTAGTAACAATAAAACTTTTGTTTCCAGTTGAATAAAAAAAGTCACATTTATCAGTCGTTAATGTTTCAAAACAAAACGTTCCCCTACAATCCTGATGAAATAGTTTTCACTGTGGGAGAGTTAAACGGGAAATCTTGAAAATATTCTTGTTTGACTAGAAACGAGTTATGCTTATACGAGGCACTAAGCTCTGATGAAATCTAGAACATGCTTGAGAGACATTAAAGAATGTAGTGTTTACAAGCAATATAAATTTGCAATTTTACTAACCAAAGATCAAAGTTTGAGAAAAATTGAGATATTGTATAGTAGTTAATCACTCTCATTCAACTCTTTGGTTGAACTATCTACAAAATTGTGTCCCCATGCATATTGTATGGATTAAGTATTCAGTGATGCTTTCCAACTCGTTCTTCTGCAGTTTTTTTTAAAATTCAGTTTTAAAAAATTTTAATTTCAGATTGCCCTCAGGGGGAAGACCTTCTTTAGGTTTTCACGGGTGTCGCAATCCCGGGGCCCCAGCAATCCTTCACTTCACTTTCCTCTACCCTCCCCTCTCCTTAGCTTTATACTTCACTTTCCCCCTCGGCGTACTTTCCTCTTTGGAGGTGAGGGCCCCCTTTAGAAGCTGCAGCCGCCCTGTGCCGTCAGCTTCTATTGGCGGAAAACTACCCACGTGTTTGCTGTGCGTGGAGACCCGTGTCCCCGGAAATGGGGATCCTGGTAATTGAGGGGTCTTTTCTCCAACACATTGCTTTGGCCTCGGCTTCGGGTAAACGGGAGGTACACAGCGTTCCCCTGTGTATCAATCGGCTGGTGGTACTGATTTCGATCAGCTGCTAGGGATCAAGCAATCGGACATCTACTGGGCACGTCGTTAAGGGTGGATGCTGCCTAAGGGATGTACTGTGAGCGTATAGACCCGACTAGCACTGGTGTGCAAATGCACATCCCCTCGTTGGGCTCCGTGGTGGGTGGTGCGGTCGGGTCCAAATTTCAATCTTCCCCAACATGGATATGAAAAATTCTTCGTCTATCGTCAATGCTCTGCTGTCAACTTGTAATGAAAACATCGATTCACAATTAGTACACATGAACGCTCGATTCTTCATCGTTCACTACGTTGAAGGTAATTTTAATGAAACATTCCCTTTTTTAATACATAAATGTATCACCGACAATGTAGGAGAAGTAAAAAAAGTAAAAAAATTAAGATCTGGAGACCTGTTAGTAGAAGTATCAAACAATAGACAAGCTTCCAAAATAATGAAAATTAAAAACTTCGGCCTAAAAACTGTTACAGTGACCCCTCATACATCTTTAAACATCTCACGAGGGGTCGTATCGGAACCCGAACTTTTACACTGCTCTGAAGCTGAAATATTAGAAAACCTAACAGATGACAAAGTAAGTGCCGTTCATCGAATCACTATTCGACGCAATAATCAAAACTAAACATATTATCTTAACTTTTCAGTCACCCACTATTCCATCTCATATTAAAGCCCGCTATTTATTATGCCCCGTGAGACCATATGTACCAAATCCAATCCATTGCTTCCAGTGTCAAAAAATTGGCCATACTAAAACCTCCTGTCGTGGGTCACCTGCCTGTGCTTGCTGTGGTGCTTCTGACCACGACAGTGAGTCCTGCTCTGCAGCTCCAAAATGTGTAAACTGTAAAGAGGAACATCCTTCATATTCCAGATCTTGCCCGAAATGGGTGTTTGAAAAAGAAATTCAGTCCCTACATGCCTCTCAAAGACTCTCATATCCGGCAGCCCGTAAGATAATAGAAAGCCAGACACCAACACCTGGTTTATCTTATGCAGCTGCAACAAAATCAACTAAAACAATAGCAACTCAAACTGAACTACCAAAATCCGTACCTGTCTCCTTTCCTTCTGCAACAGCCCAAATACCTAAACAATCCATCTCTAATCAAAATAAATCCACCACGGCTCCACAAAAACATATATCAAAGAAAAACTCTCAAAATGTTACCTCAACCCGACCACAAATAAAAAAGTCTTCGGTCTACAGATCAAAGTACAATAAGCCCAAAATCAAACACGTTCCTCCATAACGCCCTATAGACGATACTATCCTACATTTGGACCCCTCTGACTCTGAAATGTCAGATCTTCCCATGGATGATGACGACATCCCTAGCACCCCTCTCAAGCCTACGGGGGTTCAGAGCAAGATGAGCATCATCCCAAACAAAACATGATAATGGCTCTGCTGCTGTCTTGGAACTGCCATGGTTTCCTTAATAAAAATGATGACCTCAAAACGCTGATTTATGATCATAACCCCGCTTGCTTTGCCCTTCAAGAAACCTTTCTCAAAACCAATAGACATACTAAAATCCATAATGACACCATCTTTCGCAAGGACTATGAGCTCAATGATAGGGCCACTGGTGGAGTTGCCCTATTAATTAACAATAGTTATCCTCACACTATGGTCAATCTTAACACAAATCTCCAAGCAGTTGCCACCCGTATTCAATTAAAACAACTCACAACTGTTTGCAGTATATACCTCCCTCCTAGTGAAGCCATAAACCAAACATCCCTCAATAGTCTCATTCAGCAACTTCCTCCTCCTTTCATCCTCCTTGGTGACATGAATGCTCATAGTCCCTTGTGGGGTAGCAAGGACACCAACAATAGTGGCCTTCAAATCGAACAACTTCTCACTGACTTCTCCCTTTGCTGCATGAATAATAGTGACAATACTTCCTTTCACTATCCAACTAAAACTTTCCATGCAATAGACCTTGCTATCTGTTCTCCATCACTTCTCCCAACATATAATTTTTCTGTATCCAGCGATCTCCACAACAGTGATCATTTTCCGATTCTTCTGTCACCTCTGTACCACAATCCCCAACATACTTCAGTACCTAGATACATTCATGATAAGGCAGATTGGTTCACATTCACTTCCCTGACTGCCATCACCTCTGATGTTGTTGAAGGCCCCATAGACGAGGTTGTACAAAACGTTACTTCAATTATCATCAGGGCCACTGATACCAGGTTCCTAAATCAGGCATCAGACCTCGACGCAATAAAAACCGTGGTGGAATGAACAATGCACCCTTGCTAAAAAGAAGCAGCATAAAGCCTGGAGCAATTTTCGGTGGTTCCCCACCACCGAAAACCTCACACTCTTTAAGCAAGCTAAAGCTTATGCAAGTAGAGTCCGGCGTCAGTGTCAAGGAGAATCCTGGATCAAATATATCTCCAGCATTACAGCCTCTACTTCTAGTAAGGAACTATGGACGAAAACAAAAAGAGCCATGGGTATTTATACTAATCAGTCTATTTCCTGTCTATCCATAAATAACAGCATTATATCCGATACAAAAGAAATCGCAAACAGTATTGGTGAATCTCTCTCTTCCATCTCATGCAGTACCTCCTACTCAAACTCTTTCCTTCCATATAAACAACAAGCAGAACGACAAAAAATAAGTTTCAAAACCTCCTCACACTACACGTACAATAGCGACCTTACCATCCATGAACTCACCAAACACTCAAAACAGTCCTCAAACACATCTCCAGGTCCCGATGGTATTACTTATGAAATGCTGAAACACTTATCCCATGCATATTTACTCAACCTTTTGAAATTGTACAATAGAATATGGAACGAACAAACCTTTCCCACCTCTTGGAGAAATGCAATAGTTATTCCCTTTCCTAAACCAGGAAAAGAAACTTCTAACCCTAATAACCCCCTCAGGGGGAAGACCTACTTTAGGTCTTTACGGGTGTCGCAATCCCGGGGCCCCAGCGACCTTTCGCTTTTCCTTATTTACCCTCCTCTCCTCTTAGCTGTATCCTTCCTTTTCCCCTCGTGCCTGTTTCCTTGTGGAGGTGAGGGCCCCCCTTTAGAAGCTGCGGCCGCCCCTGTGCCGTCAGCTTCTATTGGCGAAAACTACCCACGTGTTTGCCGTGCGTGGAGACCGTGTCCCCGGAAATGGGGATCCTGGTAATTGAGGGGGCTTTTCTGCAACACATTGCTTTGGCCTCGGCTTCGGGTAAACGGGAGGTACACAGCGTTCCCTGTGTATCAATCGGCTGGTGGTACATGATTTCGATCAACTGCTAGGGATCAAGCAATCGGACATCTACTGGGTCACGTCGTTAAGGGTGGATGCTGCCTAAGGGATGTACTGTGAGCGTATAGACCCGACTGCACTGGTGTGCAATTGCACATCCCCTCGTTGGGCTCCGTGGTGGGTGGTGCGGTCGGGTCCGAATCTCAATTTCCCCAAAGGATATGAAAAATTCTTCATCAATCGTCAACGTCCGCTGTCAACCGCTAATGAACACGACCTTTGAAATAATCATTCTTCATAAGTCAACAGTGCCGCTTCACCCGCTGAAGGTAACACTTAATGCAAACATCGCCATTTTTAATTCACAAATGTATCACTGACAATGTAGGAGAAGTCAAAAAAGTTAAAAAATTAAGATCTGGAGACCTATTAGTAGAAGTATCCAACAATAGACAAGCTTGCAAAATAATGAAAATAAAAAACCTTGGCCTAAAAACAGTTACAGGTGACACCTCATACCTCCCTAAACATCTCCCGAGGAGTCGTATCAGAACCCGACCTTTTGCACTGCTCTGAAGCTGAAATACTTGAAAACCTAACAGATGAAAAAGTATGTGCCTGTGGCGTCGAATCACTATTCGGCGCAATAATCAAATTAATCAATACTAAACATATTATCCTAACTTTTCAGTCTCCCTATTCCATCTCATATTAAGCCGGCTACTATTATGGCTGTCAACCATATCTACCAAATCCCTCGTTGCCTGCAGTGCAAAAACGCTTAAGGCCATACAAAAATACCAAATATTCACCATCCTGTGCTCGTGATATGATTCTGGCCTACTACAACCTCCTGCTCTGCACCTCCTCTCGCGTCCATGTACCCCGGCCACCCCATACTCCTCCGCATCTCCCAAAATGGAAATATGAAAAAGAAACATCCCTACATACTCCAAAGAATCTATACCGAAGAAATGTAGTTAATAGAAAAAGAACTAAACCAGTCCCTGGGTTTATCTTATAGTAAATATCATAATCCCGATAGCACCATAAGTTAATAGAAAAGTCGTGTACCTGTATTACCTTTCCTTATGCACGAACAGATCAACCTATCTAGCAACCCAAGAACTTCTAAATCTGTAAAATGAACATCCTTCCATCTCCACAGCACGAAATGCTGAAAAAAGAACTCTCAATCCCTAATCCACACACATAAACAAAAACCTAATCTACATGAAATAAATAAACTTACCCAAAAACTGTTACAAACTAAATCATCAACGCCATCTTCATCACCAATCTACCTCACACATCCAACCCCAACAACACATCTCCCCCCCACCCGCCCTCGTAATCAAAAAAACAACTCCCACACTCTCGCAATCTATATCCCCCCCCTCCCTGCGACACCCAACACACCCAACCAGCCCTCACACCACCCTCCATGCAGCCATACTCTCCCCACCTCCCTCATCCCTCCTTCGCACCTGCCTGCTCACCTGTCCTCCTTCCTTGGTGACAGGACAGCACAATAGTCCTTAAACGGAGCAACTTCTCAATCAATATCTCCCAGCCTTCAAAATACATGTGACAAACAATTCTCACTACTTAACTCAAACTGCCGCATGCAATAGACTTTGCTACAGATTCTCAATATCCAACCCAAATACTGTTCCATCCACATCGCCCATTACATATCATGTTCTCATCACTATTGTCACATCTTACATAATCTCCCAGACCAGCTATTCCAAAACCAGATACACATATGTCCGATTGCGTTCACCTCACCTCTGTGACAGCCATACGCCCAACATAACCCTCAGACTAGTCTCATGTACAGCAACTTCTTCACCTTTCATCCATCCTGTCTGCTGTCAGCTTCATGATCATGAAGGCCTCCATAGACCCGTGGTGGTACAAGAACTACTGCAATAATAAGGCCTGCAGAATGCGCAAATTCTCACTCGTCTCCCTCCGCATGAAAAATGGTGCAATACAATTTAACCTTCCAAACTAAAAGCTTCATGCAATAGACCTGCACGCTCTTCGCAGTTCCCCCAACCAGAGAATCTGGATCCACTATTCTCCAGCTAACAGCGATCAGTACGATTCTAGTCAGCTCTGTACACAATCCGACAAAATACTCAGATACAGATACATTCCAGATAAGGAATTGGACTATCAGCTCATTCCTGTCTAGCCATCACGTCATTTTGAACCAAACGAGTCGTAATATACTTCTTCAATTATCATCCAGCTGCTATGCAAGCATTCCTAAATCAGCATTCTGACCTCTCTCATATAAACAACGCATGAGGAATAACAAATACATCTTGCTAAAACAACAGCAGAACGCACATACAATTTTCGACCTTCCTCACACTGTACATCACACCACTTAGCAAGCTAAACATCCATAGACGTCCCGACGTCACTTAAGAAATCCTGAAACATATCCCAGCAGTTAACCCTCTGGAATTTACTATAGGAAATATGGAAACACACAAAACCATGCCTCATTTATCAACTCATTAGTCTGTCTATCCATAAATGAACAGCAAATCTCCCAACCTAAGAAATCGCCAATAGTTACTATCTCTCTCTTCCATTACATGCAGATAACTCCCTACTCCAATACCCCTTCTTTCATATTAAAAAAGGCGAGAAAATTACATTTCAAGACCTCTTCGGACGTGTAATACACATAGCACGGTACCATAAAATACAACCTTAAATCAGTGCCTCGAAGGAAGATCCACCTAGTCCCAGATGTATTACTTATGAAAATGCGAATGACCCTTACGATGCACAGTTACGTCATCCTTTTGATTGCTTCTAATAGAATAGGATACGACAAACCTCCACTTTGAGAATCAACTGTCTTCCTAATCCTAATCCGAGGAACAAGATTAAATTATACCTAATAACTTACTGACCTCCTTAAGTTGGCGGTCTGATTAATGGAGCTAATTATCAATACCCTCTTGTTACAATTAGACGAGGGTCCTTCACATGCCCTCCTGTACTGGCAGCCGTCAGTGTAGACCACCTAGATAAACATATTCAAACATTAGAGACCAAATTCGAATGCTCTTACGGATAACCCTTTTAATGTGTGTCGACATGCAAATGGCATTACCGATACAGGGAAAGACAGGCCTTTGATCTCCATCTTAGACTTCGCATCAACCGACCACTCGTATCCAATTTTCTGTGACTATGAAATTTGTGGTCAAGGATATCGCTATCAAAACTTTGTTCACATGTTTGCACAAGGCATCACTTCCAGTTGCCACTTTCTCTGGACATCAGCTGTCAAGATTCCAATAAAAATTAACACATTTTAAAACAACTCGCTGACGTTTGACGTAGCCTTATTAGACGGATCCCACCATAAACCGCCAAAACCCCTCCCACTTGAACTACACAATACCTCTTCTGGTCGGCTGAAAGGATAGCGCCTGATAGAACGCCAGCTCCGTGCCATCATACCGCCAATCTATGCAGGTTGCGTTGTGAGATCGGTTTAAATCATGCAGCTACAAAAACTTTGTACACCTGTTGCCAACGCGAACTCCAACGCAGTATCCTGAGAACTTTATCTGGACCATCCTACATACTTGTCCGTCAAGGATTCTCATGACACCAAATTTTCTAGTTTAATGACAAGAATACATTGTCACATCTCTCAGCCTCCCCCTAAATGCGAGACACAATTACGCAGTTTAGGTTGTAGCAAATACCCTTGGGGCTGACTATGCCCTCTTGCGGATTTAGAACCGTGCCAGTCATGCGATCCAAATTGGAGCTGTGCGAGCTGCGTTTTGGAGGGCTTCTAAATCACACTAATAATTACACTGTTCATACTGCCATACAGCAATCTCGGACTTCGAGGACACGCCATTCATACCTACCAACCATTCAAAAAACAACCTTCACAAACCAAAAACTAACCATAAATACCAACCCATCCTTTCTAGGCTCAAAATCGCTTAATATGGATTCTTATGACACTCAATACCAGTCTTATCAAAATCCCCTACCTGCACGTTGCCCTTTCGCGAATTAAAGTAATCGAAAGGCGTTTACGTTCGAGTACACCAATATCGACATTTCATGATCTACTTGTACATCATGAAGTGTATTAGGACTAAATCTGAGATGCCTACTCTATTACATTCGAAGGCTATCACAAAACTCAAACACTGATCACATACTATACCTACAGTTACCTAGTCATATAGAGCAATCTGAAACTTCGACGAACTATGATTATGACGCTAAAAATCCTATTCATCACGTAGGACTCTGCCCTTTAGGACATCAAATCATCTCTTACGCTAACCCTAGTCATTTGGATGCCATATGGACAGCGAAACAAGCTATTTATGCAAAGCCTTCTCTTACATCTCGGCCAAATACTCACAAACATTGTCATCATCGTACCTGAAGCACAAGTGTCACTTCGACTGACATCTGGATCTGGCACCCACACTCAACTTCATATTACCGTCCTATGCTGCACCCTACGGTCCACTGAACCGTGCAAACATGTCTACTCTACCTAGTCATACTCGGATTGGAACCTCCCGGCAACTAATAAGTATTTTGACCAAGGTATTTCCATCTGTAACCCATCGTGAACTGCCCATATTGTCATACGTGGCATCCTTCCCATACAAATCTTGTTTGACATTTGTAGACTGTGAAACACCAAATACTTTTATCACTGTGCCGCTCTCAACTGGTCATATGGTAACCGCATGCGAAGATGTCATCCACTGTCTTCGATTGCCAACATTCTATACTCCATTAAGTCCACTTTTGGTGAATCTATCCTGAATGACCCCATCGATTTGTCATACTTTATCTTAACATTACATCAGTCTTTTAATTCTTGCTTCTGCTATTCGTAACTTTTTACTTAATACTTTTACTGTTTCACTCAACTGACATTTTGGCTGTATTCCTGAACTTTGTGCCATTTCTTAACCGACCAAAACATTATATTCTAATGTGAAATGTCCTACTTTGTCTGGATGCAGTATCTGGAGGGACCCATCCTATGCCTTTGTTTAAATTTTAGCCACTATAACCACCCACCACCTCCAACCAACCACCGACATACCTACTTCACTCACCGAGCCATACATTAGCCCTTACTAAGTTGCGTAGACACCTATGAGAAACATCAATTTATGGTCTTTAACTCCTTAGACAGGGAACCATTATGTCCCTTTTCTGGACCTGGCTGCCATATAAACAAAAAAAACAACAACTATCCCTCATAATAGACCCATTAGACCTGATCCCATTCTTATGCAAACTTAGAGAAACTACAATACCGTGTCGGTTTACTTTGACACGGAACCATATAACCGTTCAAGAGTGGCTGTCCGTAAGGGGATCCTTCTTATGATACCATCATCTAATGAAGCCAAATCTAACCATCCTTAGAAAAACACTTACTGTCACGTAGTTCTTTGACCTGATAAGGCATGACCGAATACTTGTCAGGGACGGGATCCCAGGCTCCTGATATAGGTCCAGCCCTCTCATAAAAATAACTCATCTGTACTCCGAAATTTCCGTCCGGAGAGCATGCTTCTACCTTTGTGCGGGAGGCGTGTCCACCGGATCCGTCTTAGTGGACCCTACTAAATTGACCTCCAACATGCCTCACTGTCAGGGTAGTCTTTAAGAGACCTGACATTTGCAGGAAACACTCTGCACCTGATAGAACGCCAGTTCAGAAAGCATTAACGCATCTTTAAAGTGTGTTGACAGAAATGGGTTTAAATATCAGCAGAGAAAACGTTCTGTACCCATTTAGTGCCGGAAGCGCGGATCCACCCGGATCGGAACTAATCTGGACCATATAATATTGCTCTCAAGGATTCTATCAAATTTTAGTTTAAATTTGACAAGAAACTTCATTGCTAAACACATCTCAGACAGTCGCAATAAATGCAGAAAAAACTTAACATTTTAAAGGTTTAACCATACTCTCACCTCTTCGGCAAGGAGCAATTGATCATGTAAGATAGCCTATTACTCTGCATACTACCTGCTGACATCCTTAAAGATTCTATCAAGCTCATGGACGCTTTTATGCACAATCCCCTTCCTGCATTCTGCCCCTACGATATGTCGGCTGTTCGGACATTAGCGCTACATAGGTTAGTCATGTCATGAACCATCTCTCACTCTCATGCGTCATAAATTAGATTAAATACCTATTATCGCATCCTTTCTCATTCTTCACATCCCTTAAAGGATGCTCATAATAGACACCCAATTGGCCAGTTTTATGCAATCGCCCTTCCTGCATTCCCCTTCGGATCTGTAGGAGTGTAGTCGGTACCACAATTGGAGGATATTAATATGTCTACTTGTTCATTTTCATGAAGTTTCACGCATGGACTAAATTGCAGATTTCCTACCTACACCATTCGAAGGCTTCACAAAACAAACAACTGATCCCATAATATATCAACAGTTATTCTCATAGACTCATTAAAAGCAAACATGACCTTGGAAACTTATCTGACCTAACCATCTATATCTGAGGCTTGCCATGTCATGAACCGTGAACAACACCCTACCTTCGTTTTGCTCCGTATTTATAGCCGACATTAACGATACTTATGAATGTCTTCTTTACATCTCTAGAGCAACTACCACACAATTCATCATCTACTCTGACTCATTAAGCGTTTGAAATCTGGGATCTGGTTCCCTAACTCAATGCTATATTCTGAAAGTCCTACACATGCGCAAAGCCTCAAGAAACCGTGCGATACAACATCCTCTACTGCTGGGTACCTAGCCATATTGGGATTCCTCGGCACGAAAGGGCTGATTCTTGGCAGAAATTCTACTGTCCCATATTATCTCACATCACCACTCACTGTTGTGATATAAATCTGGCATCTCTCCTGTCATAAAAGGCACCTGGATCCACATATGGGACTGTGAAACCAACAAACTTCGTTCTATACGGCAACATGACTTTCTCTTACCCACTGTTGCTCATCCTATACGCGCAGTTGTCCCTGACATCTATCGCTTGGCTAGCGATTACACATAAGCACTTACTTCTGGCCAACTGCTCCGGAGTGCCCTCACTGTCAACTCAACTCACCATTCGTCATCTCTTACTGTGTGCATGCTTTTAATAGTTTTACCACATACTTTTCACTGTTCTCATCCCCTAAACTTGACGATATTTTGGGTGAAACCCCCATCGAATCTATTCGCTTTTCCTCTAGATTATCAAGATTTCTTATTCAGTGTAAGTGTTCACTTCTGTCTGACTGGTATCTGGATGGAGCCCCATCCAGATGTCCTCCACTTTTTTATCTACTTTTAACCTCCTTTGAATTCTACATTTCACCTTTTAGTCTGTTACATTTTAGTACACTTAGTACATTTTTGAATTTTAGCTTTTACTAGGTTTAGTGTACCTTTTACCTGATACATCTTGACACCATTTAACTCTTGTCTGGCACAGTATGTCTTTCTGGACCTTGTGCCATATACAAAACCAACCAAACAACCAACCTTTAATTTCAGATTAAAAATTTTTAAATTTTGGTATATTTGGTATATTTGAAAAATACTGCTTCCAAAAAACATTTCAAAGTTACTTATGCACTAACTTTTAAAACATTTATCTTAAAAAGAAAAAAAAGAAACATTTGTTCCAGGTGAAAAGATGAAGCGTCATTATCAATCTAGGTCAGGAAAAAGAAAAAAATGAAAGAAAATCTTGGGAATGGCTGAAAGTCAGAAAAATGCATTGCATAAATTTTTTGTTGCCGACACTGGGACAGAACTGTCCTCTTTATCCAATTCAAGTAATTCTGAGAATAAATAAAGCATCGAAATTTCTTCTAAGTATGTTCAAATAAAACGAGATCTACAGATGAGCAACAACTTCAAGGAAAAAACTTTGAAAGAGCGATCAGGAAAGAAAGTGTGACATTGCGTATCACCAAAGCCTGTTATATTCAAAACTGTTCAAAGACTTTATTTGAAAAATGTTCAAGTACAACGAGAACTACTGATAAGAAAATAGTGTTGAAAAAGAACAAATCGGGAAGGAATTGAAAATATTATTGAAGATGATTGCGAAAACACAGAAGATACAGACCAAACCAGAAAGCGGTATCTATCTAAAGGTTCTAGAAGACATTGCTCTGTGGCCTACAATATTAACGAATACAATGATTGATCACATCCTTGAAAACAGTCCAAAGAACATGGGAAATTATAGATGCATTAAAATCTGCATACAAAGATAGAGGTGAAGTGTATTACAGAGGACTTTCTCAAGATCATTTTTAGAGAAAAAAAAGAAATGGAATGAAGGAGAAAAGAAATTGGCTTGTATTTTCAGAAACAGCAAAAGTATCTACTGCTACCCATGCAACTATTTTCATCTTCCAAGTCCTAGATTCCTAGACAATAGCAACAATTGCAGCAACATTATCTGCCAAAAATTCTAGACCAAATAGCTTGCACTTTGCACTATTAAAGAAAAGATACAATAAAAGAAATTTAACAGGATTGACACCCAATTATTGCAGAAGAGAGAAATGGTTCCAGACCCAAGAAAAGGAATACGTTTTTCGATGAAAGCAAGGACGCAGGTTATGAATTCCGGTAAAAGAGAAGATTTTTTAGTCAATTCATTGTTATGTAATATGTGATTCTACCAAAGCTGAATTATCCAGAAGAATGGAAACATATGAAAATAGTTTAGAGCATTTTAGGGTATTTTTGATGAAAAATTAAAGGAAAAGAAAAAATCTATAAAAAATTTGAAAAATATTTACAAAAATGACAAAGACATTTCAAATTTTGAAGATGAACTAGTCATTTTTTGTTATTTTTGGAAGAAAAACAATGGAAACAGAAATGCCCGAATTCTGCCAAGCATTTCCTAATGAGAAGGGATTGTAAAAAAGTATTTTTAAACTCTAACCCAATATCAATGCTCAGTGAAGATCTTTTCCGTCTTAAAACACCGTGAAAAACTATCTAAGAACTACGGTAGGAGAAGAGCGATTGAACAATTGGCTTCATTGTACATAGAGCAGGAAAGTTTGGCACAGATCGATGTCATGAAAATCATTGAGCAATTTACGAAAAATAAATCAAGACGCAAGTTCATCTAAATATTCTTAAACAGTTGTGCAGTTTTTAAAATTATGTGTAAGTTTTCTATTTTATAAATTATTTTAAATTTTTGCTGCATTTAATTTTATTGTTTAAACAATTGAGTTAATTTTCCAGTGCTCTCCACCCACACCCCTCACGGAAAAAATTAATGTGCCCGTTATACGCTAAATTATGAAGGTAATTTGAGCTTAGGCGGGCTCTGGAAACTTTAACGCCAGGGGCCTCCAATAGGCTTGATCCACCTCATGAATATTACTAAATGTTTTTCATTGGCATAAGACTGTCCCTCTTAAAAAAACCAACTCTCACTCAACGTCAGATTGTTAGCATTCAAACAACAATACCATGAAGAGACCAGTACTTCAGACAATCACAACGCACGTAGCTCAGTAGAAAGTACGACTAACTCTTTCTGACAATTAATTTTGCCCCCCGGGCAACCTTATTCACAAATGGATCCCAACATCAGACAAAGTCAAAAAGTAAGAACAGTACATGAAACTGAAGCTGTTTAATTGACACTGGAAGTAGATCAAAAACCATTTGTCCAAACATCTTGTTAAGAAATATCATATTCAAACTCAATATATATGATGATAAATGTGGGATCAATGCTGCTCAACAATCAAAGTATTTTAAAATTAAGAGAAAAATGCCTTGTAGATTGACACTTGGTGATATTACATGAACTGTGGAAATGTATGTTATAAACAATAACTTACCTTATGTCTTAATTGGTCTACCACATTGTTGTGCTTTTAAACTAGAGATAGACTGTACAAAAAATAAAGTTTCGCAAATGGGAAAAAATATATTACTAATGTCACTTCAAGATGACGTTTCTACAGAAAAAACCTTGTATTTAGTTCCAAACAGTGATTATTGCAATCAAAATGAGGTTTGTCAAGAAAATTATTGTAATGAAAGTAATCCAAATAATGTGTATCCAAATTGTGATGATGAATTCGTATCATATGAAATGAGTGATGACTTCCTCAGTAAGATACAAATCGATCAGGATGAAGCTAAAGAGCTTGATTTTACTCCAGCCACTGAGTAAAATAATCAAAATCTTCAGTTAGCCAATAAAAGTAAAATTCCTGCTCTCTTAGCTAAATACGTCAAAATTTTTGCAAAAACAAAATAAGATGTAGGTAGAATTAACATGGAACACAAAGAATTCATTTAACATCTGAATTACCAATTGCACAAAGAGCTTATAGAACCTCCCCTAAGGAGGAAAGTGAGATAAGAGAACAAATTCAAAATTTATTACAAGCTGGTTTAATTAAAGAAAGCCATTCCCCTTACTATGCACCCGTCACTTTGGTGCTTAAGAGAGAGGAAGGAAAGAAAACACGTCTTTGTGTTGACTTCGTAAACTGAATGCTATTATAAAAAAAGATGCAGAGCCATTATCTAGAATTGATACTCTTCTTGATAAATTACCAAAATCAAAATTCTTTTCCACACTAGATCTCGCGAGTGGATATTGGCATGTGCCCGTGCATCCCCGAGATACTGAAAAATTGACTTTTGCTACCACATTTGGCTTATTTGAATGGAAAGTTCTACCCTTCGTATTGCGCACAGCGCCAGCAATATTTAATCGTACCATAAGAATTCTAAATAAATACAAAATTGATTTTGTATGTAATTATTTTGATGACATTGTTTTTTCTCAATCTCAAGAAGAGCACCTACATCACTTACAAATATTGTTTGACATCTGTGTTAAAGAAAATTTAAAGCTGAAGTTATCTAAATGCACTTTTAGTAAAACTAAAATTAATGTCCTTGGCTATGAAGTCTCTAATGGTTGCATCACTCCTGATAATCCAAACATTGAAGCTATTACCAAGTTGAAACAACCGACCAATGTAAAAGAACTCCAGAGGGTTCTTGGGTCTATTAATGTTTATGGGAGTTCGGGTTCAAAAATTAAAAAGTGCATTGATTCAAAAGCCATTTTTAAGGCTTTATGAAGTCCCTGTCATCTCTTTGTTGATGCTTCAAGTCATGGAGTGGGTTGTGTTCTGAAGCAGGAAAATGAAAAGGGAGTTTTACACTCAGTGGCATATCATTCGCGTAACTTAAGAAGTTATGAACAAAATTACGCTATTACCGAATTAGAATGTTTGGCTATTGCGGATGCCTTGGACAAATTTTATCATTATTTACATGGGCAAAAATTCATCATACATACTGACCATGCGGCTTTAACTTGGCTAAAAAATGTTAAAAATTTAAGGGGGAGTCTTTTCCACTGGTCACTAAAACTTAGTATGCTTGATTATGAAATTAAATATCTAAAAGGCTCCACTAATATTGAAGCTGATATGCTATCCTGGTCACCTGCTGTGGAACATATCTCACACCATGTCTACCTTCTTGATGTAAATGAAATTAAAGAAACTCAAAAGAAAGAAAATGTCGTAGTAAATGGTAAAAATTTAATTGAAGTAAATGATGTTATTCTAATTAAGAAAAAAGGACTGTATAAGATTTATGTACCTATGTCTTTAAGATTACCCCTGCTCGAGAAAACTCATAACCAATTTGGACATCCAGGAATATACAAAATGGTAAATTTAATTACACCTCAATATTATTGGCCTCATATTAATACAGATATTGAAAATTATGTCAAACATTGTCACACATACCAAATAAAAAAAAAAAATGTAAACAAAAAAGATTTGGATAATTACAGCAAGTACCTGCATCTGATAAACGTTTTTAGTGCCTCTCATTGGACACAGTTGGTGGGTTTTTATTTCAGTTACTATAATTCTGCTAAAAAATATTTGCATTTGGTTACAGACCATGCAACTCGTCATGTGTGGGGGTTTCCATCTAAAAGTGTCACAACAGAAACTTATACAAACTGTTTAAAACAAATATTTCAAATTCAAGTTCCAGAAAAATTATTAACTGACAGAAATGCAGCTTTTACTTCTTCAAGATTTAAAAAATTTCTTCGTAATTATAATGTTAAACATTTAATGACATGCAGACATCACCCACAAACGAATGGAAAAGTGGAACGCCTGAATCAGACTATTGTCACAAGGTTAAAATGCAAAGTTAACACTTCACCAACTAAAGTACCATGGACTAAATTACTAGAGGAAGTTTTAAATCAATATAACATAACTCCACATTCTGTTACACTGTTTTCACCAAGTTATTTAATGTACGGAACTTTACCTTATGATCCATTATTACCAAACAATAATTATTATCCACCTCTTCATGAAGCACGTAAATTAGCTAAGGAAAGAACTATACAATATCATAACAAAATCAAACTCATATGATGCTCGCTTTCTCCCTGTAAAATTTAAAGTTGGTGATGAAGTAATATATGAAGAATTTGAATATCCTAATACACGTAAATTAAGTCCACCATATTCAGGTCCATATAAAATACTACAACAACTTTCTGAAGTAAACTATGAAATTGATAAACCTAGTCCTCATTTTAAAAGAAATTCCGAGATTGTGCATTCATCTAAACTGAGATATTATAATAAACCACAAAAGTTTAAACTGTACCATGAATAGAACTTTGTGAAGAGTGTAAGTTTGAGCAAACTTATAATGCTAACAAAAATTCCACCCTGTACGGGGTAATGCTACTGTACAGCTATGGTTTTCTCTCAATTGAATTTTAATTTTCAACATTTTTACATTACACACTGTATATATCACACAATTTTTTTCTCTTGTTTACATTTATATTTACCCATATTGCCAAGAATTACTATGTTGCAAATATAGCCATTTATATCTTATTGTCAATTCGTTATACTATGTTGTTGCATTTCAATTGTTATAATATATTGGTCACTTTATACGGAAAATTAATCCCAAAATTATTTCCAGATATAGTCCGATATTTTATAGTGTTGTATATACGTTACTATGCAGGAATATTTCAATTCTTTATAGTGAAATTATATTAGTATTATTTTTATGAATAAGATCCAGTATGTGTTTTGTATAGTGTTTAGTTATTTGATTGATATATTTTATTAATTAACTCAGAAAAATAATAATCTGAAGATTCATCTACTTGAATCTGTTTACAAATATTCGCAAATACAGTCGAACTTCGATAACTCGACTTCCTATAAGTCGAATAATCCGCTAACTCGAAATTTTAATCAAGGCCCGAATCATTCCTATACTTTTCTTTAAAAAACTGTCTCGATAACTCGAAGTGAACATCTTCTAAGTCGAAGTTTTTGTGATAGACTTCCCCGGTAAAAACACAATTCAGTTCAAAACCGAATGCCAGTCCACTCATGTCTTCCTTCTGTGAAATGCAATGGCATCCACTTACGTCACACATTCTTGGAATGCCCTTCACCCCCCTCCCCTCCATTGTCCGAGAGGGTAAACAGATAAGAGATTGTGGAGGGAAGGGGAGGTTGGAGTGGGACTGAACAAAGACTCCAAGGTGGTCACTGTCTTTTGGGAGGGTTCACTTTGGAGAATCTAGAACACCTGTTTTGTGAGGGGGAAATTCTGTCCTTCCCGGCCGCGTGTAGAAAAGTTGCACATTCCTGATAAGGATTCCCAGCTGGACGCTCTTCTTTCTCTGACTCTGTGACGCTGCAGTTGCGTTCTTTGAATTGCGCTTGTTGAATTAATCAGCATTTTGTATCCATAATGGCTAAGCGGAAATTGATCACGCTTACTTTAGATCAAAAAGCAAACCTTTTTTGGAGATTGAAAAAAATCCTCAGTTGAAAAAGAAAGATGTGGCTGCTAAGTATGGCATACCTCCAAACACTTTATCTACGATTTTGAAAGATAAACAAAAGATTTTGAGCCGCCATGAATCGGGTGCCGACTCTTCGAGCAAACGCGCAAAAAAGTGTGCTTTTAATGACGTCGAAGCAGCACTCCTGAAATGGTTCGAGACACACCGAAGCAAGAACATTCCCCTGAGCGGAGTGTTACTGAACGAAAAAGCCACGGACTTCGCTCACCTGCTGAACGTCGATGGATTCAATGCCAGTACAGGATGGCTGGACAAGTTCAAAGCCAAGAAGGAGATCGTGTTCCGCACCCTACACGGACAAGCAAAGGATGTTTCAGATGAAACATGCGAGAACTGGAGGAACAGTTTGCCACAGCTTCTACAGTCATATGAACCCAAAGATGTTTTCAACCTAGATGAAACCGGACTCTTTTTTAAATGCATGCCGAACAAGACAATGATGTATCGCAATGAGAAATGCTCTGGTGGAAAGCTCAGCAAAGAACGATCGACAATTCTGGTAGGGGCAAACGCCAATGGGACTGAAAAACTGCCTTTGATGGTCATCGGCAAGACAAAGAAGCCCCGGTGCTTAAAGAATGTAAAATCACTGCCCGTGGAGTACCATGCAAATAAAAAAGCTTGGATGACATTGAACTTGTTCGAGATGTACATACGGAAACTGGATTCAAAGTTTTTCAACCAAAACAGAAAAGTGTTGCTCTTCGTGGACAACTGTACTGCTCACGGTGATATCACAAACTTGTCCGCGATTAAGTTGCTCTTCCTGCCGGCTAACACAACGGCAAAACTTCAACCTGCAGATCAAGTGCCTGAAGCATGCCTATCAAAAACGCTTAGTGCACCAATCCATCGAGGATGTGGAGAATGGCATAGAGCACAAAATCAATGTGCTAGATGCCATGCGCCTCATTTCGCACTCCTGGGAGAGTGATGTTTCTCAAACGGTGATCGAGAACTGTTTCAAGAGCTGTGGTTTCTTCAGTGCAAATGACAGTGAAGCGAAAGACGACAATTGGGATCCCTTTGAAGGCATGGGTGATATGGACTGGGAAAAAGATTTCATGTGCATCGATGACAATATTGCAACGTCAGAACCCTTGTCTGACGAGGCAATAGTGAATGCAGTTTGCGGAGAGCCCGAAGGAGATGAGGACGAAGAAGAGGCTGAAATCCCCCCTCCTCCAACAAGCAAGCAAGCGCAGGACGCTGTTCACATCTTACAACAATACCTGGAGAACACCGAAGGCACAGACAACACCCTATTTAACTGTGTTCAGAAATTAGGTGACTTTGTGAATGCCAACAACCTTAAAAAATGCAAACAACAAAAAATAACTGTTTTTTTCAAATGAGATTTACACGGTCTGTATACTAATTAATATGTAATGAGGCCAAATTTTGAGAATTTTAATAAATCTTTTGACCCCATTCTTCTCTTTTTGTTTACATAGGCTATTAAAAAATTGAAATGCGTACAACTATAGTATTATGGCACATATCAAACCATTTAAACCATGTCGACCCATCTTAAGTGCCAGTAGAGAGGAATGGGAGGTAACTTCGATAACTCGAACTTCGGATAAGTCGAATATTTTTGAGGGTCCCTGGGACTTCGAGTTATCGAAGTTCGACTGTAGTACAATCCATCAGAGCCTCAAGTACTTTCGCTTTTCTTGTGTCAATGACTGTGGACATTATAAGATATAAACACTAAACTTTGGCAATGAAGTAGAGACTCAACTAAACTAATGATTGTTTATATAAGGGATCTTGTTTCCCTTGTGCGTTAATATACAAAAATTACAACTACTAATGCTATTATAAATATTATTTTGTATTGAATATTTTTTCATGTCATAACTGTATTTTGAGAAATTGTGTATGCGGAGAAGGCTGGTGATCTCAATTCTACAGTTCAGAGTTTAAAAAAAATAAAAATAAAAAAATTCACAGTTCAAAATTTATTTCTTGCTCCGTTCGGGTTGAGTGCCACCGACTTGCAGGCAAGCCAGTTGCCCTCCGCTTGGAGGGGGGGATATGTAATAATAAAATAAACTTTGCTAATTTAACCTAATTTAATTTAATGTTATTTGAAAAAGCTGCTTTAATCTTTTACTCTTACTGTAAAGTTTGTTTTTCGGCCATACAAATATTACGCTCGGAGACGTTTTTTGAAGTTCCATAATGAGAAAATTGTTCATTCAGCAATATCTTCGGTTTTATGTGGTTTTGTCATTACGCACTTTTAGAATTCCTGGGTAAGCAGGTGTTTCTCATGTCTTGATTGACAATCTAGTTAACTAATTACGTTTGAGAGTAATGCCTTCGTGATCGTGCTGCACCCTGCCAGCAGGTGTAGTAACTAAGAAGTATTTAAGCAAGAGCGCAGAAATTTTGGGAGCTTTAGAGTTTTAGCTTAGCTATTAGGAGTTTGGAACGTGAAGCTTTTGCTGTTAGACTGCAATGTACGAAGATAGCCCCGGAGCTAAAAGGTCGCCGGCCTGACTCCTGCCCTCTGCCCGAACTTTGAAATAAAATATTCAACCTAGAACCCCAAGAGTCGTGTCAATCATTTCAAGAAAGAATGGGGTAAGGCCCATTTTTTACATATATATATTTTACTTTTTCATTTTGTTTATCATAGATAAAAAATTAGAAGAAAATGGACTGTGCATTTCTCTCTGCAAGAATTTATCGCACACGGATACACCTGTACCACATGTCATCTTGGGCGACGAAGCATTTTGGTTAAAAAGATACATGATGAGACCGTACCCCAGAGACGTTGCAAGACGGAATAGGGGGGGAAAAAAATTTATAACTACCGTCACTGCAGAGCCCAAAGAATTGTTGAAAACACCCTCGGTATTATGGCTCAAAAGATCCGAATTTTTCTTGCACCTATGCAGTGTGACAGCAATAAGGTAGTGTTTATAATAAAAGCCTGTTGCTGTTTGCACAATTTTATTCGAAATAAACAAATTTTGAATTCCAAGTGTAACAGAGGGGAAATCACATACGTATTTTACTCTAAAACTTATTAAAAAATTCTTAAGATAAAAAAAAATCTACAATTATATGTTACTTTAAGGAGCAATGTTTAGTTAAATGACTCGAAATATTAATAAAAACTTGGTACTTTAATGATAAATTAATTAAAATGGTATGTAACAGAGGGGACAAATAAAATCCTTCATTTTTGACTTGAACTTAATTCATGTCAAATTCTGTGATTTGAAACTCCCTAAAAATTTTTAGTATTTTTTTTTAAATCAACACATTTCAAGGTAAAACAATTTACTATGGAGTTGTATGAATTGCAAGCACATTTTATTTAGATGCAAATAATGAAATGTAACAGAGTGGACATCTTACAGATTTTATAACCAGTTACAGTAAAATATCATTGTCAAAGGGAATATTTCGGTTGTTTAATGTTTAAAGTTGGTAGCACTGTTATAAAATCTGATATATGAACCCATGCTTTGTAGTTGCATTTGAAAGTTTTTAATCCACCAGACCGTGTTAGAAAAACAGCATGCACATTCTCAGTTTGTTTTTCGATTTTGGTTACTTGAGCAACAAATTTGACTGTTCTGTTTTTCCCTAGCACTTTAACAGTGGCAAAATCACCAACATTCACATTAGCAGATGAAGATTTTCGGCAGATTCATTGATAGTATCCTTAAAGTAGAATTGTATTCCTTCTTCAGAAGACAGAGATGCATAGGAAATATAATAATTTCCTAGGACTCCCACATAATGAACCCGCCGTAAATGTGGTATACTTTCGAAAGATTGAGGAAAATGATTTTTATTGTGATGCTTATAATTTATCAAAAAGTTGTAGGGAATCATTCCCAGAAAGTGACGCCATTAGGTCTACAGATGTTTTAGAATTGATCCATTTGGATGTCTGTGGTCCTGCCCCATTGCCTTCAATGGGTGGTGCAAGGTTTTTTGTGTCTATGATCGATGACTTTTCAAGGTTTTCTTTTCTGTATTTTCTGCAGCATAAAAATGAAGTTTTTAAGTATTTTAAGATTTTTAAAGCTAGTGTTGAAACATATACAGGGAGAAAAATTCAGGCAATTAGGACTGATAATGCTGGTGAATTATGTGCCGATTACTTTAAAAAATACCTGAGAGATGCGGGAATAAAAATTGAAAGGACAAATAAATGGCGTTGCCGAGAGGCTTAATAGAACTTTGATTGAGGGAGTTAGAGCCACTTTGGCACAAACTAAACTTCAAAGAAATTTGTAGGCTGAGTTAGTACATACTCAAAACTATTTGAGGAACAGATTCCCACATAGGAAACTAGGTGATAAAGCACCCTTGAATGTTTGGAGTGGGAAAAGTTTTTCTATCAGGCATTTGATAAAAATTGGTAGTTAAGCATATGTGAACATTCCCAGCAAGTACAGGGATAAGCAGGAATGCAATGCCGTAAAGGTATATTGGTCGGCTATGCACAAAATACTTTGGGTTACAATACTTTGGGTTATCTCTTCAATATGGGCTTCCGTGGAAACTTACATATATTTATCAAGAATTTTCTCTCACTCTGGAACTTCAAAGTATGCATCAAGGACACCCTTTCAGATAACTTTGCCAAGAAGAGGGTGTACCACAAGGCTCTGTCCTTAGCATCACCCTCTTTTCTATAAAAATCAACAATATCGTCTACAAGGTAGCCTATATGTTGATGATCTACAGATCTCCTGTCAGGGGCAAGGCATGTGTTACATAGAATGGCAGCTTCAGACCACTATCAATCACATCCAAAAATGGTGCAATACCAATGGGTATAATATTTCTGCAGAAAAAACAACTTGTACTCACTTCTGCCGGAAGCGTGAGATCCGCCCGGATCCAGAACTTTACCTCCATCATACTAAAATCATTATCAAAGACTCTGTTAAATTTTTAGGCCTAACTTTCAAAAACTTACATTTATTAATCATATTTCTGACATTCGTAGAAAATGCGAAAAAAAACTACTACGCTTGCTGTGGCTATGGTTCGGGCTGTCAATCAGTGCTCAAGAAACTAGACACTGTACATCATACTGCACTACGCATCTGCTCCGGAGCTTTTAGGACATCGCCCGTGCAAAGTCTTTGTATCACCTGTTGCGAACCTTCTCTTACCATCACACGTCAAAAACTATCTTTAGATAGAATATTTCCGTATCCTTTCTCATCCCTCACATCGTTTAAAGAATTCATTATTAGACACCCATCTGGACCGCCTTTATGACAACCGTCCTTCCTGTACTCCTCCTTCTGGACTGAGGATTCGTAGGAGTCTCGTCGGTACCCAACTGGAGGATGTGCATGTATCCACATGCTTTTTTCATAAAATACCACCATGGACTCTGTTGCAGATCTCTTATCTACAACCTTTTGAAGGTTTCCTAAACCAAACACTGACCCCAAAGTATATCAAGTTATTTCTAGATCACAAAAACAAATATGAAAACTACGAAGACCTATATACTGATGGCTCAAAAACTAATAATCATGTTGGTTTCGCCTTTGTAACCCGTAATCATGCTTGCAGCTATACTCTCACCTTATTTTGCACTATTTTTACAGCTGAACTCCTAGCCATCTATGAAAGCCTTCTCTACATTTCTAGAATGAGTAAAAAAAAGATATATCATCTACTCGGACTCTCTTAGTGTATTAGAGAATTTTAAAATCTGGTGCTGTAACATATAGCTATATGATCAAAGTCTTGCATATCTTTGAACAACTTGTAAACCGTGGGTACAGCATTCTCTTCTGTTGGGTACCCAGTCATACTGGGATCACTGACAATGAGAAAGCCGACACACTAACCAAGCTTGCTACAATTCCATACACTGGCAATCTATCTTACAATGACATTAACGCTAGTATCTCTTGTATAATTAAAGGAATCTGGAATGATAAATGGGATAGTGAAACGGGGAACAAATTTCATTCGATCTGCCCAGCTCTCACCCATTGGTCATCTCATCCGTATCGCAGACTAGATGTCATTTTCACACGTCTCCGCATAGGCCAGACAAGACTTACCCATAAGCACTTACTCCTGGGTGAACCAGCTCCGGAGTGCCCCCTTGTCATAATTATCTCACCATTCGTCATCTTTTAACCCTGTGCACTGCTTTTAATAGTTTTTACCAAATATTTTTTAACTGTTCTCATCCCGAACTCGACGAGATTTTGGGTGAAACCCCGCACCATAATTTGTTCGCTTTTCTCTGACGTACCAATACTTTTTATTTAGTATGAAGTGTCCATCTTTACGTGACTGGTATCTGGATGGGGGCTCCCATCCAGAAGTCCTTGTGTTAATTTTATATACTACTAGCTGAAGTGCCCGTTCTTTGCACGGGCATGAATGGACTTTTTGATATTACGATTTGTGGTGATTACTATTTATTGTAATAAAGAGATACAGCAAAATGGATATCGCATTACATTGTGCCCCCTCAGGGGGAAGACCTACTCTAGGTCTTCACAGGTGTCGCAATCCCGGGGCCCCAGCGATCTTTCGCTCTTCTTTGTTCTACCCTCCTCTCCTCTTAGCTGTCTCCTTCCTTTTCCCCCTCAGTGTAGTTTCCTCTTTGGAGGTGAGGGCCCCCCTTCAAAAGCTGTGGTCACTCTGTACCGTCAGCTTCTATTGGCAGAAAACTACCCACGTGTTTGCCGTACGTGGAGACCCGTGTCCCCGGAAATGGGGAACCTTGTAATTGAGGGGTGTTCCCATAGGGGAAATCATCCGAATGGCATTTCGATTGGGACGGGATCAACCTCAACACATTACTTTGGCCTCGGCTTCGGGTAAACGGGAGGTACACAGCGTTCCCCTGTGTATCAATCGGCTGGTGGTATTGACTTGTTCAACTGCTAGGGATCAAGCAATCGTTCTTCTGCTGGGCACGTCGTTAAGGGTGGACGCTGCTTACAGGGATGTACTGTGTGCGTATAGACCCGGCTAGCACTGGTGCAAGTATAAGCATCCCCTTGTTGGGCTCCGTGGTGGGTGGTGCGGCCGGGTCCGAACACCTTTTTTCCAATATGGCTTCGAAATTTTCTTCTCCCAATCCACCATCTGACACAAATACTCTGCTATCAATAAACAACGAAAACATGGATTCTCAATTCATTAATACAAATGCTCGATTCTTCATCATTCACATTGTTGAAGGTAACTTCCATGAAATATCACCATTCCTTATCCACAAATGTATCACATCCAATGTAGGTGAAGTTAAAAAAGTAAAAAAATTAAGATCTGGAGACCTCCTGGTAGAAGTATCAAACAATAGACAAGCCTCAAAAATAATGAAAATAAAGAACTTAGAGTAAAATCTGTCACAGTGTCACCCCATACATCCTTAAATACATCCAGAGGAGTCATATCAGAGCCCGAACTTTTACACTGCTCTGAAGCTGAAATACTAGAAAATCTGAGAGACGAAAGCGTATGCGCTGTCCGTCGAATCTATATTCATCGCAATAGCCAACATATTAACACGAAACACATAGTCTTAACTTTCCAGTCTCCCACAATTCCATCCCATATAAAAGCCGGCTATTTATTATGCCCTGTTAGACCATACGTATCAAATCCAATCCGTTGCTTCCAGTGTCAAAAGTTCGGCCATACTAAAACCTCCTGCCGTGGCCAACCTGCATGTGCCCGTTGCGGTACATCTGGCCATGACAGCGACACCTGCAGTGCACCAGCAAAATGTGATAATTGTAAACAGGACCACCCCTCATATTCAAAATCATGCCCAAAGTGGGTCCTCGAAAAAGAAATCCAGTCAATACGTGCCACACAAAGACTTTCGTACCCTGAAGCTCGTAAAAGAATAGAAGCTCGCACACCAAAATCTGGCCTATCCTATGCTGCTGCAGTAAAATCTACCAAATCAATAGCTACTCAGACTGATCCACCAACAAATACTTCCCTTACCAATACCTCCATCAGTAAACAAACAGCACCCAAACAAAACAAATCCTGCTCTATATCCCAGAAAAATCCTCCAAAGAAAAAGATACCAAGCAATAGTTCCACCCAAGTTAGGCCACTGCTCAGTAAAACAGCTTCCTATAAACTAAAATACAATAAATCTCGCATGAAAACAGTACCTCCACAACCACACATTAATGACTCCATTTTAAACCTAGACCCATCAGAATCCGACATTAGTGATGAAGAATCCATGGATCAAGAAGAAACTAAACCTCCAGATATCTCTGCAGGGATCACAGCTAAGAAGACGCACAATGCCAATAACATCACTTAATTATGGCATTGTTGCTCTCTTGGAACTGCCCCCCTCAGGGGGAAGACCTACTCTAGGTCTTTACGGGTGTCGCAATCCCGGGGCCCTAGCGATCTTTCGCTCCTCTTTGTTCTACCCTCCTCTCCTCTTAGCTGTCTCCTTCCTTTTCCCCCTCAGTGTAGTTTCCTCTTTGGAGGTGAGGGCCCCCCCTTAGAAGCTGCGGTCGCCCTGTGCCGTCAGCTTCTATTGGCGGAAAACTACCCACGTGTTAGCCGTGCGTGGAGACCCGTGTCCCCGGAAATGGGGAACCTGGTAATTGAGGGGTGTTCCCGTAGGGGAAATCATCTGAATGGCATTTCCATTGGGACGGGATCAACCTCAACACATTACTTTGGCCTCGGCTTCGGGTAAACGGGAGGTACACAGCGTTCCCCTGTGTATCAACCGGCTGGTGGTACTGACTTGTTCAACTGCTAGGGATCAAGCTATCGGTCTTCTGCTGGGCACGTCGTTAAGGGTGGACGCTGCTTACAGGGATGTACTGTGCGCGTATAGACCCGGCTAGCACTGGTGCAAGTATAAGCATCCCCTTGTTGGGCTCCGTGGTGGGTGGTGCGGCCGGGTCCGAACATCTTTTCTCCAACATGGCTACGAAATTTTCTTCTTCTCCCAATCTACCATCTGAGACAACTATTCTGCAATCAATAAACAAAGAAAACATGGATTCTCAATTTACTAATACAAATGCTCGATTCTTCATCATTCACATAGTTGAAGGTACCTTTCATGAAATATCACCATTCCTTATCCACAAATGTATCACATCCAATGTAGGCGAAGTTAAAAAAGTAAAAAAATTAAGATCTGGAGACCTCCTGGTAGAAGTATCAAACCTTAGACAAGCCTCAAAAATAATGAAAATAAAGAACTTTGGACTAAAATCTGTCACAGTGTCACCCCATACATCCTTAAATACATCCAGAGGAGTCATATCAGAACCCGAACTTTTACACTGCTCTGAATCCGAAATATTAGAAAACCTGAGAGACGAAAGTGTATGCGCAGTTCGTCGAATCACTATTCGTCGCAATAACCAACTCATTAACACTAAACACATAGTCTTAACTTTCCAGTCTCCTACAATTCCATCCCATATCAAAGCGGGCTATTTATTATGCCCTGTTAGACCTTACGTATCAAATCCAATCCGTTGCTTCCAGTGTCAAAAGTTCGGCCATACTAAAACTTCCTGCCGTGGCCAACCTGCATGTGCCCGTTGCGGTACATCTGGCCACGACAGCGACACCTGCAGTGCACCAGCAAAATGTGTTAATTGTAAACAGGACCACCCCTCATATTCAAAATCATGCCCAAAGTGGGTCCTCGAAAAAGAAATCCAGTCAATACGTGCCACACAAAGACTTTCGTACCCTGAAGCTCGTAAAATAATAGAAGCTCGCACACCAAAATCTGGCCTATCCTATGCTGCTGCAGTAAAATCTACCAAATCAATAGCTACTCAGACTGATCCACCAACAAATACTTCCCTTACCAATACCTCCATCAGTAAACAGACAGCACCCAAACAAAATAAATCCTGCTCTATATCCCAGAAAAATCCTCCAAAGAAAAAGATACCAAGCAATAGTTCCACCCAAGTTAGGCCACTGCTCAGTAAAACAGCTTCCTATAAACTAAAATACAATAAATCTAGCATGAAAAAAGTACCTCCACAACCACACATAGATGACTCCATTTTAAACCTAGACCCATCAGAATCAGACATTAGTGATGAAGAATCCATGGAGCAAGAAGAAATTAAACCTCCAGATATCTCTGCAGGGATCACAACTAAGAAGACGCACAATGCCAATAACATCACTTAATAATGGCATTGTTGCTCTCATGGAACTGCCACGGTTTTCAGAATAAAATCGATGACCTTAAAACACTTCTCTATGACCACAATCCCGCCTGCTTTGCTCTTCAAGAAACTTACCTCAAAGCCGATAAAGATCCTACAATTCACAAATATACAATCCTTCGCAAAGACCATGAACTCAGGGACAGGGCCTCTGGTGGAGTGGCCCTGTTAGTCAACAATAACTATCCTTACATAAAAGTCAATCTGAATACAAAACTCCAAGCAGTTGCCGCTCGTGTCAAATTAAAACAGCTAACAACCATCTGCTGCATTTATCTCCCTCCTAATGAAACCATCAGCCAAACATCTCTCAATAACCTTCTTCATCAACTTCCAACACCAGTTATACTCCTTGGTGACATGAATGGCCATAGTCCATTATGGGGCAGCAAAGATACCAATACTAGAGGTGAACAAATAGAACAAATAACGACTGATTTCTCTCTATGTATTATGAATAACGGCGACAATACCTACTTCCATCACCCAACAAAATCCTTTCATGCCATAGACCTTGCCATCTGTTCCCCTTCAATCCTCCCTTTGTATAATTTCTCTGTTTCTGGTGACTTGCATAACAGCGATCACTTTCCGATCATTCTGTCACCTTCATATCAAAATCTCAACCAAACCACTAACATACCCAGATATATTCATGATAAAGCAGACTGGCAGACCTTTACCTTGCTATCCACCATATTGCCAAATATTATTGAAGGCAACATAGACGAAGTGGTTAAGAATGTCACCTCTATCATCATAAATGCAGCTGACGCGAGCATTCCAAAATCCGTCAAAAGCAACCATAGAATTAAAAAACCGTGGTGGAATGAGGCTTGCACCCTAGCCAAAAAACAGCAGAAAAAAGCGTGGGGTAATTTTCGGCGGTACCCCACCACTGAAAATCTTATCAGGTTTAAAAAAGCTCGTGCAAATGCACGCAAGATAAGGAGACGTACCCAGAGAGAATCCTGGATT
This sequence comes from Cheiracanthium punctorium, assembly GCA_038373885.1. Taxonomy (NCBI): domain Eukaryota; kingdom Metazoa; phylum Arthropoda; class Arachnida; order Araneae; family Cheiracanthiidae; genus Cheiracanthium; species Cheiracanthium punctorium. Next base: position 72,352 of record JAWZYV010016630.1, read on the forward strand.
CAGTACGTCTCCAGTATCTCTCCTTCTACCTCCAGTAAGGAGCTATGGGACAAAACTAAAAAAATCATGGGTATCTATAGTAACCACTCCATATCCTGCCTAACCATCAATAACCAAATTATTTCAGATTCAAAAAGAATTGCACATACCATTGGTCAATCTCTTGCATTCACATCTTGCAGTACCACCTATTCTAGCACATTTCTTCCATATAAGGAACAATCCGAACGCCATAAATTAAACTTCAAAACTTCCTCGAACTTCTCTTACAATAGTCCTTTCACTATGAATGAACTACGCAACAGTTTAAGACAGTCATCAAGCACATCCCCTGGCCCTGATGGTATCACTAATGATATGCTTAAACATCTCTCCTATGATTCTTTAGTTAGTCTTTTGCTGCTATACAATAGAATATGGAATGAGCATGCCTTTCCCTTAGAGTGGCGAAATGCCATAGTCATTCCCATACCCAAACCTGGAAAAGACTCCACTAATCCTAATAACTATCGTCCCATAGCCCTAACTAGTTGTCTGTGCAAACTACTGGAGCGTATGATTAATACTCGTCTAGTATATGTCTTAGAAACTGAGGGCCATATACACCCTCTCCAGAGTGGATTCCGCAAAGGCAGAAGCACAATTGATAACATCTTACATCTAGAAACTCAAATCCGTAACGCATTCTTAAGAAAGAACCACCTTGTGTCAATATTCTTTGATATTGAAAAAGCTTATGACCACACCTGGAGATATGGCATACTGCGTGATCTCTTCAATATGGGCATCCGTGGAAACCTACCTATATTTATCAAAAATTTTCTTTCACTCCGGAACTTCAAAGTACGCATCAAAGACACCCTTTCAGATAACTTTATACAAGAAGAGGGTGTACCACAAGGCTCTGTCCTTAGCGTCACCCTCTTTTCTATAAAAATCAACAATATCCTTAACCAGCTCCCTCCAACAGTACATGGTAGCCTATATGTTGATGATCTACAGATTTCCTGTCAGGGGCAAGACATGCGTTACATAGAACGGCAGCTTCAGACCACTATTAATCGCATCCAAAAATGGTGCAATACTAATGGGTATAATATTTTTGCAGAAAAAACTATATGCACCCACTTCTGCCGGAAGCGCGGGATCCACCCGGATCCAGAACTCTACCTCAATCACACTAAAATCATTTTGAAGGACTCTGTTACATTTTTAGGTCTAACTTTTGACAAAAAACTTACGTTTGCTAATCATATTTCTGACACTCGTAGAAAATGCGAAAAAAAACTCAACATTTTAAAGGTCTTAACCAATACCTCTTGGGGGGCAGAGCGTGATGCTCTGATGCGGATCTACCGAGCTGTCATCCGTTCCAAAATGGACTATGCAAGCTGCGTTTATGGATCGGCTTCCAAATCTATGCTAAAAAAACTTGACACCGTGCATCATACTGCACTACGCATATGCTCTGGGGCCTTTAGGACATCCCCTGTACATAGCCTTTACGTCACCTGTCATGAACCATCTCTCACTCTCATACGCCACAAATTGTCATTGAATACCTATTTTCGCATCTTTTCTCATTCTTCACATCCCTTAAAGGATTCTTTCATAGATACCCAACTGGACCAGTTTTATGCAAATCGCCCTTCCTGCACTCCCCCCTTCGGACTTAGGATCCGTAGGAGTGTAGTCGGTACCCAATTGGAGGATCTTAATGTATCTACTTGTTCATTTCATGAAGTCCCACCATGGACCGAATTGCAGATTCCCTACCTACAACCATTCGAAGGCTTCACAAAACCAAACACTGACCCCGTAATATATAAACAGTTATTTCTAGACCATAAAAGCAAATATCAAAACTTCGAAGAACTGTATACTGACGGCTCAAAATCTCATAATCACGTTGGTTTTGCTTATGTACATCATAATCATTCTTACAACTACACCCTACCTCCGTTTTGTTCCATATTTACAGCCGAATTAATAGCTATTTATGAAAGCCTTCTTTACATCTCCAGAACAAATACCAAACATTTCATCCTTTACTCTGACTCATTAAGTGTCTTGGAGAATCTGAAATCCGGCTCCCTCACTCATAGTTATATTTTGAAAGTCTTACGCATGCACAAGAGACTCGTGGACCGTGGATACATTATCCTCTACTGCTGGGTACCTAGCCATATTGGGATTCCCGGAAATGAAAAAGCAGATTCTTTGGCCAGGCATTCTATCGTCCCATATAACTGTGATCTGCCCTATACGGATATAAAATCTGGCATCTCTTCCCTAACAAAAGGCATTTGGAATCACATATGGGACTGTGAAACCCAAAACAAACTTCACTCTATCCGGCCAGCCCTTACCCACTGGTCCACTCAACCGTACCGCAAGCATGATGTCACTCTCACTCGCCTTCGCATTGGCCATACAAGACTAACCCATAAGTACCTCCTTTTGGGTGAACCTGCTCCTGAATGCCCACATTGTCATACTCAACTTAGCATACATCATCTTTTAACCTCTTGCTCTGCTTTTAATGATCTTTACCAAATATTTTTTAACTCTTCTCATCCCAAACTAGACGACCTATTGGGTGATATCCCACACCATAACTTGTTTGCCTTTCTTCGGCGCACATACATATTTTATTCCGTATGAAATGCCCACATTAGCCTGACTGGCATCAGGATGGGAGCCCCCATCCATATGCCTTTAGTTTTACCTCTTTTATCTACCTTTGAATTTTACTTGTCTCCTTTATCACCGTTACATTTTAGCTTTTACTAGGTTTTATGACACCTTTTATACTGAACACATCTTTATTTAACTCAACGTCTGGCGCAGTATGTCCTTTCTGGACCTTGTGCCAAAAATACCAACCAACCAACCAACCAACCTCTTGGAACTGCCACGGTTTCTTCAACGAAAAAGATGATCTCAAAATGCTGCTTTTTAGTCATAATCCCGCATGTCTTGCTTTACAGGAAACCTTTCTCAAATCCAACCAAAATCCTACTATTCCCAGATATACCATCCTCCGAAGAGACTGAGTTGAACGATAGGGCCTGAGGTGGTGTCGCCCTATTAATTAACAATGCTTACCCCCATCAATCACTTAACATCAGCACAAGTCTACAAGTCATTGCTGCTCATATACACCTCAAACAACTCACTACAATATGCAGCATATACCTACCTCCAAATGAAACCATCAACCTAATTTTACTCAATAACCGTATCCTGCAACTTCCATCTCCTTTCATCCTTCTTGATGATTTCAACAGTCATAGTCCTTGGTGGGGCCCCTCAGGGGGAAGACCTTCTTTAGGTTTTCACGGGTGTCGCAATCCCGGGGCCCCAGCGATCTTTCGCTTTTCTTTGTCCTACCCTTTTCTTCTCTTAGCTATCTCCTTCTTTTCTCCCTCAGTGTAGTTTCCTCTGTGGAGGTGAGGGCCCCCCTTTAGAAGCTGCGGTCGCCCTGTGCCGTCAGCTTCTATTGGCGGAAAACTACCCACGTGTTTGCCGTGCGTGGAGACCCGTGTCCCCGGAAATGGGGATCCTGGTAATTGAGGGGTGTTCCCGTAAAGGAAATCATCATTACGGAATTTCCACAGACACGGGAGAAACCTCAACACATTGCTTTGGCCTCGGCTTCGGGTAAACGGGAGGTATACAGCGTTCCCCTGTATATCAATCGGCTGGTGGTACTGATTTCGATAAACTGCTAGGGATCAAGCAATCGGACATCTACTGGGCACGTCGTTAAGGGTGGACGCTGCCTAAGGGATGTACTGAGCGCGTATAGACCCGACTAGCACTGGTGTGCAATTGCACACCCCCTCGTTGGGCTCCGTGGTGGGTGGTGCGGTCGGGTCCGAATCTCAATTCCCCCAACATGGCTATGAAAAATTTGTTGTCAAACGTCAAAGTTCCGCATACCTTAAATCCACTGTCCACTCCTAATGAAAACACTGATGCACAAATTGCACATATGAATGCTCGATTTTTCATCATCCACTATGTTGAAGGTACCTTTAATGAAACATCACCATTCTTAATACACGAATGTATCACCGACAATGTAGGAGAAGTCAAAAAAGTAAAAAAATTAAGATCTGGAGACCTGTTAGTTGAAGTATCAAGTAATAGACAAGCATCCAAAATAATGAAGATTAAAAACTTTGGCCTAAAACCTGTTACAGTGACACCCCATACATCCTTAAATATCTCACGTGGAGTCGTATCAGAACCTGAACTTTTGCACTGCTCTGAAGCCGAAATATTAGAAAACCTAAAAGATGAAACAGTCTGTGCTTTTCGTCGAATCACTATTCGACGAAATAACCAAATAATCCCCACTAAACATATTATTCTCACTTTCCAGTGTCCCACAATTCCATCCCATATTAAAGCTGGCTATCTATTATGTTCCGTTAGACCATATATACCAAATCCAATCCGTTGCTTCCAGTGTCAAAAGTTCGGCCACACTAAAACCTCCTGTCGTGGCAAACCTGCATGTGTCTGTTGTGGTGCATCTGGCCACGACAGTGACACCTGCAGTGCACCAGCAAAATGTGTAAACTGTCAACAGGACCATCCCTCATATTCAAAATCATGCCCAAAGTGGATCCTCGAAAAAGACATCCAATCTATACGAGCCACACAAAGACTTTCATACCCAGAAGCTCGTAAAATAATAGAAGCTCGTACACCAAAACCAGGCCTCTGCCATGCTGCTGTCTTAAAATCTACCAAATCAATAGCAACTCAGACAGATCCACCAACAAGTACTACCACCACCCAAATAAGTAAACAAAGAGCACCTAAACAAACTAAATCTTGCCCCATATCCCAGAAAAATCCTCCCAAGAAAAAGACACCAAGCAATAGTTCCACTCAAGTACGACCGCTGCTCAGTAAAACAGCTTCCTACAAATCAAAATACAGTAAATTTAGCACAAAAAAAGTACCTCCACAACCACCAATAGATGACACAATTATAAGACTAGACCCATCAGGATCTGAAATCAGTGATGAAGAATCGATGGAACAAGAAGAAACCAAACCTCCAGCCATCTCTGCAGGGATTACTACCAAGAGGATGCAAGATGACCATAACCTCACTTAATTATGGCATTATTGCTCTCTTGGAACTGCCACGGTTTTCAGAATAACATTGACGACCTTAAAACCATTATCTATGACCACAATCCCGCCTGCTTTGCACTGCAAGAAACATATCTCAAATCCAATAAACAACCAACCATCCAGAAATACACCATCCTCCGCAAAGACTATGAGCTTGGGGAAAGGGCTTCAGGCGGTGTTGCTTTATTAATAAACAATCAATATCCTTATCAAGCCCTAAACCTCAATACCAGCATCCAAGCTGTTGCCGCACGCATCCAACTGAAACAGTTCACCACCGTTTGCAGTATTTATCTACCTCCCAATGAAACCATCAGCCTAATTTCACTCAATAGCCTCGTACAGCAACTTCCGCCGCCCTTCATATTTCTTGGAGATATGAATGCTCATAGTCCCTTGTGGGGCAGCAAAGACACAAACAACAGAGGCCGACAAATAGAACAATTAATAACTGATTTTTCCCTATGCGTTATGAATAATGGTGATAATACATACTTCCACTCTCCTACAAAATCTTTCCATGCCATAGATCTTGCTATTTGTTCCCCATCAATCCTTCCGTTATATGACTTCTCGGTCTCCGGTGATTTACAAAATAGTGACCATTTTCCAGTTATACTCTCCCCCCTGTACCAGAATTTCACCCAAAAATCTACCTTCCCCAGATAAATTCACAATAAAGCAGACTGGCAAACTTTTACCTCACTTTGTAACATATCATCTACTATGATTGAGGGAAATATTGACAAGGTCGTCGAAACCGTTACTTCCGTCATTATTGAAGCTGCCAATGCAAGCATCCCAAAATCACATATGATCGATAGGAAAAATAAAAAACCGTGGTGGAATGAACAATGTACCCTTGCAAAAAAACAACAACAGAGGGCTTGGGGAATCTTTTGGCGGTGCCCTACCACTGCAAATCTCCTAAGTTTTAAAAAAGCAAAAGCTCATGCACGGAGAGTGAGGCATCATTCTCTGAGAGAATCATGGATAAACTACGTCTCCAGAATCTCTACATCTGCAGCTAGTAAGGAACTATGGGCAAAAATAAAAAGAGCCACTGGTATATATACTAACCACTTTGTATCCTGTTTATCTCTTAATAACAACATTATCTCCAATACGCAAGAAATAGCAAACACTATTGGCCAAACACTTTCATCAAACTCCTCCAGTTACTCTTACTCCAACACCTTCCTTCCCTATAAACAGCAATCTGAACGGCATAAATTACACTTTAATACTTCCTCTCACATCGCCTACAATAGTACTTTTACAATCAATGAACTCTTAAAAAGTTTAAAACAATCCTCAAATACTTCTCCTGGACCAGATAACATAACCTACGAAATGCTGAAACACCTTTCCCAAGACTCATTACTAAACCTACTCCATTTATACAACAGAATCTGGAATGAGCATAAATTCCCATCTTCATGGAGAAATGCCATAGTCGTTCCTTTTCCCAAACCTGGAAAAGATCCGTCCAACCCCAATAACTACCGTCCCATAGCCCTTACTAGCTGCTTATGCAAACTAATGGAGAGGATGATTAATGCCCGCCTAGTTTATATTTTAGAAACTGACAACCATTTACACCCTTTTCAAAGTGGCTTCCGTACAGGCAGATCTACTATAGACAATATTCTCTACCTGGAGATACAAATTCGAAATGCTTTCTTGAGAAAAAATCACTTAGTTTCCATTTTCTTTGACATAGAGAAAGCTTATGACCGGACTTGGAGATACGGTATTCTCCGTGACTTACATAACTTTGGTTTATGTGGCAACCTTCCCATTTTTATCAAGAACTTTTTATCCCTTCGGAACTTTAGAGTACGAATAAACAACACTTTATCCAATAACTTTATACAGGAGGAAGGCGTACCTCAGGGCTCCATCCTAAGCGTTACCCTTTTTTCAATAAAAATAAATGACATCCTTAAACAAGTCCCTGCAACAGTCCACGGGAGCCTGTATGTAGATGACCTCCAGATTTCTTGTCAGGGGAAGGACATGCGCTATGTAGAGCGCCAACTACAGAACACTGTTAATTGCATTTTAAAGTGGTGCAACACAAATGGATTCAACATCTCTGCCGAAAAAACTGTTTCTGTACACTTCTGTCGAAGACGAGGGATCCATCCGGACCCTGACCTGTATCTTGGTCGCACAAAAATTGACGTTAAAGACTCTACTAAATTTTTAGGTATCCATTTTGACAAGAAACTAACTTTTGCTACACATATTTCATACATCCACAACAAATGTGAAAAGAATTTAAACATTTTAAAAGTCCTTACAAATACTTCTTGGGGAGCTGACCGTGATGCCCTTTTACGCATTTATCGAGCCGTCATTCGTTCAAAAATTGACTATGGGTGCTGTGCTTATGAGTCTGCCAGCAAATCTATTTTAAGAAAACTTGACACGGTGCATCACTCTGCACTACGTATTTGTTCAGGAGCTTTTAGGACCTCCCCTATACAGAGTTTGTACATCACCTGCCATGAACCATCCCTCACATACATTAGCCATGGGCTATCCATGAATACATATTACCGTATCATTTCTCATGCCGCACACCCTTTGAGGTCTGTGCTTTTAGAAAACCAGCAGGATCGTCTTTACCAAAACCGTCCATCCTGTATACCTCCGTTTGGACTGAGGGCTCGTAGGAACATCGCTGACACCCACCTAAGTCAGATCGACATTTTTTCTCATTCTCCAAATGAGATATCACCCTGGAATGCCCATCAAATCGTTATTTTGCAGCCCTTTAAAGGATATACGAAAGAAAATACTGATGCCCATATTTACCAACGACTCTTCCATCATCATAGGGACACTTACCAAAACTATGAAGACTTATATACAGACGGCTCCAGGTCTGCAGATCATGTTGGCTTTGCATACACAAATCGTACCCTAACCTGCAGTTATACTCTTCCCAAGTTTTGCTCCGTATTCACAGCTGAACTGCTTGCCATCTACGAGGGCCTTTCTTATATCAGTAAAAGGAACCAAAAACATACCATTATATATACAGATTCTCTCAGTGTTCTAGAAAGCCTTAAATCCTATACAATCACCCACGGCTATCTTGTCAAGATTCTGCAGTTGCATGCACAGCTGACGAGACGGGGTTTTGAGGTCCTCTTCTGCTGGGTTCCAGGCCACGTTGGAATCCCTAGCAATGAGGAGGCCGACCTTTTGGCCAGAGGTGCTACAGTTCCTTACCCTGGTAAAATCCCCATTAATGATGTAAAATCCGGTGTCTTCTGTATAATTAAAAACAGCTGGACGAATGACTGGAATGGCCAGACAGACAATAAACTTCACAATATTCACCCATCTATCACTCATTGGTCCACATTACCCTATCGCAAACAAGATGTTATATTGATACGCCTCCGGATTGGTCATACCAGATTGACTCATACACACCTACTGTTTGGTGAGCCTGCTCCAGAGTGCTCCCACTGTCATACTTGCCTCACTGTTCGTCATCTTTTAACCTCATGCACTGCTTTTCATTATTTTTACCAAATACTTTTTAACTGTTCTCATCCCAAACTTGACGATATATTGGGTGAAACTCTGCACCGTAATTTGTTTGCATTTCTTCGACGTATCAATATTTTTTACTCAGTGTAAAGTATACACTTTTCTCTGACTGGGGGTGGAATTCTCCGCCAGTCGGTGAAAAAGCTTAACAACCGACTAGTAAGAAGTCGCCAGCTGACTTTCCTAACGACTGTTTTCGTAAATGCGATTCTCCCCTGCAGTGGTTAACTCCAGTTGTTCACGAAACACTCTGCTATTGAGGTTAGACCTTTCAACCAATCAGCATGAAGCGATCCCCAGACCAGAAGTTGTTTGTTATCGTTATGTTTACACACGTGTGCTTAGAAAAATCGTGCAGGTGCAGTGAAGTAGTATAGAAAGATTTCCATGTCCACGATGTCACAAAGCAAAAGAGGCACGAGAGTTACACAGCGTCAGCTTGAATTAATGACTGATTTCATCCAAAATCATCCTCAAATAATGAGCGGTAAAATTACGCCTAAATTTACCGCTCAAAACAAGCAGGATTTATGGAACGAATTAGCGGATTTGCTCAATTCGGATGGAAGCGGCCCTGTAAAGACTGCTGATAAATGGAGAAGGGTAAGTTCAAGATTACTTATTTAATTCTGTAATATTATCTCGACATTAATATTGTTATATAAAGGGAGTGATCTGGTATTGTGTACTCTAGTTTCAATGATTAATATTATTTTCAGCATCCACACTTAAAATATTTTGCACGTGCACATCTTCTTACAGCAGGAAAACCTTATAGCAGTTACGTTGATACAGATTTATTAACAATACAAGGAGCAAAACATTTAAAATAGGTATTGCTGTGTAGTAACATTACACCATATCAGGAAAGATGTTTGAAATATCATCTTGAAGTTTGTGCAGACGCATTCACTGTGAATCGAATGTGGCCAGAGCCCCTCCCGAGAAAAAAAAGAAATCTATGTAAAAGAGCCTATTTTACTATCATAAAATGAATGTGTATGAATATATGATAAAACACATCTTTTTAATACTGGAGAGCAATACCTTTTTACTTCTAATATAATAATGTAATAAGAATTTGTCTTTTTTATATTAATAGTGCAAGCTTAATTAATTGTTGTTGTCTTAAAAACACTTAAAATCATGTTTGAAAAAATTTCTTGTAATTTATTAATCAGGATGAAGTTTCACTTTTTATGTGTTTAACTCTATTTAGTGCTTTTTATGTGTGTGTTTAACTATACTGTGTGAACTTTCGATTTTAAATATCTGCACAAAAACATTTTATTTTGTTCAATGTTGAAACACAACAATTGACAAGAATGGCATTAAAAAAATGGAAACAGAAGTGCAGCAATTCAGTAACAGGGCTCAAAAAAATTCAGGATGATTTTTTCTAAGCTGTATTACACACCGCAATAAATCGGTGCCTTTTATATAACTTTCAGAAAAAATTCTTCAACATGGAATTGCATGGCAAAAAAGTTTCAAAAAGTGGCCTGAAAGTTTCGCTATTAATACAGGTTTATCGTTTATTACAGTGTATAATACAGCTTTAAAGAGACAGTCTAAATATTTTGAAGTACATTACATAATTAGTTTATTTGTATTTATGTACCAAAATCACATGGTTTTTTTTTTAACTACACCGTTAACCTTTTTAGAAGGAGTATTTTCTTTTCCAAAGGAGTAATTAAAAAAATGAACAATTATACTAAATTTTCAAATACATAATTAAATTACGTTTAACACATAAATAATAACTGGTTAAACATCTAGGTACATAAATGTCAGTTCGACAAAAATTAGTTCTATAATTCAATATTTTTCAGCAAATCACAATTATTTTTCAAAATGTACCTAATTTTATATGGAAAAGCAATGCATGAAAATACGCATTCCAAAATTCTTAAGGCGTGAATATGTATCTAGAAGTGTTATCAAGATCACTGATCACTGCCAAGTACAAACTTCTTCTGGGGTACAACTTACCTTTTTTTACAAAATATAATGCACATTTGCTAAAATTAGCGAAAAGGGAGAATACATCTCTGATGTTGACTCAGACATGGATAGAACAAAAAGACTGCTGGGTGGGAATTCAATAAAAGGGGCACTCTGTTTTTAAATAGGGTACTTTTGAGGAGTTGCGTCGCCCCGACTGAATGATCACAGCGGGGGCCAGTAACCCTCACTACTCCGCTGCTTTTGAGTTCTATGTAGGAAATATATTTTAACTAATTCAAGGGCCAAAGTCAATATAAAGTTTACAGAAGATAAAATTAGTTTTTGGTGCTTAAAAACTCACTATTTTGTTAGATTGTACAAATATTATGAAAAGGGAAAAATAAAAATGTTCACAAATAGCAGTGAAGAAAAAAAAAAAAAAATAGCCAGAGGATACAAAAAAAAAAAAAACCCAGAAAAAAGAAGGTTGCTGTGCACTAAAAATGAATCAAGGGCTGCTGGGTACCGCACCCTGTTTAATTGCTCGAGAGTCAACACTAATCTCAATACAAAACAAATTATACATAACTTTCATTTCACACTCCATTATAATAGATACTAATGGGGAGACGCTTTCTCATCAAAAGGAATGGCTCTTCTCCATCGATCCTTCTGCACAACTGTAAAACAACCCATTAAAGTGATTAAAAAAATTACCAATGTAGAAATATTTTAAAGGTTGGCAAACAAATTGTAATGAACGCCTCACACCGCAGTAAGGAAAACCACAGGAATTTGCGGAAGAGACTTCAAAAAGGAAAATGAAAAAATATCTGACAAATAGATTAACATTGTTACAGTAATTAAAATATTTGAACATAATATCTGTGATGCAATACCATAGCAACAAAACATATGCAAATACATATATATATTCTTTATTGATGTTTTTCTTATTTTATTTTATAACAGACATGGATAGAACAAAAATCAAAAGCTAAGATGCGGGCAGCTGCCATAAAGAGGCACCAGAAAGTAACAGGAGGTGGTCCACCTGTAGAAATATTGCCACCCATATTAGAAAAGGTGGTAAGCCTGATAGATCCGGTGATGATTTCCCCCTCAGGGGGAAGACCTACTTTAGGTCTTTGCGGGTGTCGCAATCCCGGGGCCCCAGCGATCTTTCGCTCTTCTTTGTTCTACCCTCCTCTCCTCTTAGCTGTATCCTTCCTTTTCCCCCTCAGTGTAGTTTCCTCTGTGGAGGTGAGGGCCCCCCTTTAGAAGCTGTGGCCGCTCTGTGCCGTCAGCTTCTATTGGCGGTTAAACTGCCCACGTGTTTGCCGTGCGTGGAGACCCGTGTCCCCGGAAATGGGGATCCTGGTAATTGAGGGGGTTTATTCTCCAACACATTGCTTTGGCCTCGGCTTCGGGTAAACGGGAGGTGCACAGCGTTCCCCTGTGTATCAACCGGCTGGTGGTACTGATTTCGGTCAACTGCTAGGGATCAAGCAAACGGACATCTACTGGGCACGTCGTTAAGGGTGGACGCTGCCTAAGGGATGTACTGTGCGCGTATAGACCCGACTAGCACTGGTGCACGAATGTGCATCCCCTTGTTGGGCTCCGTGGTGGGTGGTGCGGTCGGGTCCGAATTTCCAACCCCTAATATGGATTCGACATTATCTTCGTCTCATGTCAACGTTCCGAAATCTCCCACTCAAGGAGATGGTAATTTAAAATTTTTTCTTGTGAAATGTCAGGACGGTAACTTTAGCCAAACATCCCCTTTCCTAATCCATAAGTGCATAACTGATCATGTCGGAGAAGTTGCTAAAATAAAAAAAATACGCTCAGGAGACCTCTTAGTGGAAGTAAACAATAGCACACAGGCAAACAACATTATGAAATTAAAAATTATGGGCCTAAAATCTGTCACTGTCTCACCCCATAAAACACTTAACTCATCAAGAGGCGTCATATCAGAACCTGACCTGTTACACTGTTCAGAGGCTGAAATCCTGGAAAATCTGAAATCCCAAAATGTTAGTGCAGTTCGCAGAATCACTATAAAATGCAATAACCAAATAATAGACACAAAACACATAATCTTGACCTTTCAATCTCCTAAGATTCCATCTCATATCAAAGCAGGCTACCTCTCATGTCCCGTCAGAACGTACACCTAATCCTACCCGTTCTTTTCAGTGCCAAAAGTTTGGCCATACAAAACCTTCCTGTCGTGGTTCCCCAGTATGTGCCCGCTGTGGTATCTCTGGCATCAACAGTGACACCTGTTCCAGCTCTCCTAAATGCGTTAACTGCAAACAAGCCCACCCCTCATATTCCCGTTCCTGTCCTAAATGGTCTTATGAAAAAGAAATCCAGTCCTTGCGTGCCACACAAGGATTGTCTTACCCAGAAGCACGTAAAATAATAGCCTCTCGCACCCCTAAACCTGGTCAATCTTATGCTGCAACAGTGAAAGCGGTTGCATCAATTGCTACCCAAACTGACCCACCCAAATCCAAACCTGTCTCTTCATCAACTTCCTTCCCAAAAGCTAAACAGTCAACTACTCAAAATAATGCCTCAATAGCCACACAAAAAAGCACACCCAATAAGAAGCCTCAAAGCAACCTCTCCACTCAAAATAGACCTTTACTCAAAAAAAGTTCAGCTTACAAGACAAAATACAACAAAGCTAGACTTAAACGCATCCTTCCACAACGGCCCATAGACGACTCTATACTACATTTGGATCCTACCGACTCTGACATTTCAGATCACATTATGGATATGAAGACATCCCAAGTACCCCGCTTCAACCGACGGGGATTAAGAGTAAAATCGCGGTCATCTCCGACATCACTTAATCATGGCTCTGTTGCTATCCTGGAATTGCCACGGTTTTTTAAACAAAATTGACGACCTCAAAACTATAATTTACAACCATAATCCCGCCAGTCTTGCCCTACAGGAAACTTTTCTCAAAACCAATAGACATACTAAAATCTGTAATTATACCATCCTTCGCAAAGACAATGAGCTCAATGATAGGGCCACTGGTGGAGTTGCCCTTTTGATTAACAATAGTTATCCTCACACTAAGCTCAATCTTAACACTAACCTGCAAGCAGTTGCCACTCGTATTCAATTAAAACAACTCACAACAGTCTGCAGCATATACTTGCCACCAAGCGAAACTATCAACCAAACCTCCCTCAATAGTCTTATACAACAACTTCCTCCCCCCTTTCTCCTCCTGGGGGACATGAATGGCCATAGTTTCTTGTGGGGCAGCAAAGACACAAAATAGGGGCCATCTCATAGAACAACTGCTAACCGACTTCTCCCTTTGCGTTATGAATAACGGTGATAACACCTATTTCCACCACCCAACCAAATCCTTCCATGCCATAGACCTCGCCATTTGCTCTCCATCTATCCTCCCATTATATAACTTTTCAGTCTCTAACGATCTACATAACAGTGATCACTTTCCGATTTTCCTCTCACCTCTGTACTATAATCGGAAAGACAACTGTACCACTCCAAGATATAATTATGAAAAGGCAGATTGGCCCACCTTCACCCATTTATCCAATATATCCTCAAATAGTCTTGTAGGTTCCATTGATGAGGTCGTTGACAAAGTCACCTCCCTTATTATCAAGGCAGCAGATGCCAACATTCCTAAATCGGGCATGAAACATCGGCACAATAAAAAACCGTGGTGGAATGAAACCTGTACTCTAGCAAAAAAACAGCAGCAGAAAGCCTGGAGCATCTTCCGGCGATACCCCACGACCGAAAATCTAGTTCTCTTTAAAAAAGCTAAAGCTTACGCTAGAAAAATAAGGCGGCAATGTCAAAGGGAATCGTGGATAAAATATGTCTCCAGCATAACGCCCAGTACCTCTAGTAAGGAGCTATGGACAAAAACTAAAAGAGCCATGGGAATCTATAATAATCCTTCAATATCCTGTCTGTCTGTAAACAATAATATTATTTCGGAAAAAAAAGAAATAGCAAACATTATCGGTCAGACACTTGCCTCTATCTCCTGCAGTACTTCCTTCTCAAATACTTTTCTGTCATATAAACAACAGTCCGAACAAAAAAAAAAAAAAAATAAAATAAAATAAAATAAAATAAAACTTCTCAGGATGTTATACGTTGTGGATACGGGTTTGTTTATTAGTTTTGAGATACGTTTCCTGAAGGGCCAAACAAGTGGGATTATGATCATAAATGAGAGTTTTGAGGTCATCAACTTTATTTGAAAAACCGTGGCAGTTCCATGAAAGCAGCAGAGCCCCCTTTAGAAGCTGCGGCCGCCCTGTGCCGTCAGCTTCTATTGGCGGAAAACTACCCACGTGTTTGCCGTGCGTGGAGACCCGTGTCCCCGGAAATGGGGATCCTGGTAATTGAGGGGTCTTTTCTCCAACACATTGCTTTGGCCTCGGCTTCGGGTAAATGGGAGGTACACAGCGTTCCCCTGTGTATCAATCAGCTGGTGGTACTGATTTCGATCAACTGCTAGGGATCAAGCAATCGGACATCTACTGGGCACGACGTTAAGGGTGGATGCTGCCTAAGGGATGTACTGTGAGCGTATAGACCCGACTAGCACTGGTGTGCAATTGCACATCCCCTCGTTGGGCTCCGTGGTGGGTGGTGCGGTCGGGTCCGAATCTCAATTTTCCCCAACATGGATATAAAAAATTCTTCGTCAATCGTCAACGTTCCGCTGTCAACCGCTAATGAACACACCGATACACAATTTGCACACATGAATGCCCGATTCTTCATTATCCACTCCATTGAAGGTAACCTTAATGAAACATCGCCATTTTTAATTCACAAATGTATCACTGACAATGTAGGAGAAGTCAAAAAAGTTAAAAAATTAAGATCTGGAGACCTATTAGTAGAAGTATCCAACAATAGACAAGCCTGCAAAATCATGAAAATAAAAAACCTTGGCCTAAAAACTGTTACAGTGACACCTCACACCTCCCTAAACATCTCCCGAGGAGTCGTATCAGAACCCGACCTTTTGCACTGCTCTGAAGCTGAAATACTTGAAAACCTAAGAGATGAAAAAGTATGCGCTGTGCGTCGAATCACTATTCGGCGCAATACTCAAATAATCAATACTAAACATATTATCCTAACTTTTCAGTCTCCCACTATTCCATCTCATATTAAAGCCGGCTACCTACTATGTCCCGTCAGACCATATATACCAAATCCCATCCGTTGCTTCCAGTGCCAAAAGTTCGGCCATACTAAAACCTCCTGTCGTGGGTCACCTGCCTGTGCGCGTTGTGGTGCTTCTGACCACGACAGTGAGACATGCTCTGCAGCTCCAAAATGTGTAAATTGTAAAGAAGAACATCCTTCATACTCCAGATCTTGCCCGAAATGGGCGTTTGAAAAAGAAATCCAGTCCCTACGTGCCTCTCAAAGAATCTCATATCCCGAAGCCCGTAAGTTAATAGAAAGCCGGACACCAAAACCTGGTTTATCTTATGCAGCTGCAACAAAATCAACCAAAACAATAGCAACCCAAACTGAATTACCAAAATCTGTACCTGTCTCATTTCCTTCTGTAACAGCACAAACATCTAAACAATCGACTTCCAATCAAACTAAATCCTCCACGTCTTCACAAAAAAATATATTAAAGAAGAACTCTCAAAATGTTAACTCCACCCGACCACAAATAAAAAAGTCTTCTGTCTACCGAACAAAGTACAACAAACCCAAAATCAAACATGTCCCACCACAACGCCCTATAGATGACACTATCCTACACTTGGACCCTTCTGACTCAGAAATGTCAGATCTTCCCATGGATGATGACGACATTCCTAGCACCCCTCTCAAGCCTACGGGGATTAAGAGCAAGATGAGCATCATCCCAAATACATGATTATGGCTCTGCTGCTATCCTGGAACTGCCACGGTTTCCTAAATAAAAACGATGACCTCAAAACATTAATTTACGATCACAATCCCGCTTGTATTGCCCTGCAGGAAACTTTCCTTAAAACTAATAGACACACAAACATCCGTAACTACACCATCCTACGCAAGGACAATGAAATCAATGATAAGGCCACAGGGGGAGTTGCCCTATTAATTAACAATAGCTATCCTCACACTATAGTCAATCTTAACACAAACCTCCAAGCAGTTGCCACTCGTATTCAATTAAAACAACTCACAACAGTATGCAGTATATACCTCCCTCCTAGTGAAGTAATAAGCCAAACATCCCTCAATAGTCTCATCCAGCAACTTCCTCCTCCTTTCATCCTCCTTGGTGACATGAACGCTCATAGTCCTTTGTGGGGAAGCAAGGACACCAACAATAGAGGCCTTCAAATAGAGCAACTTCTCACTGACTTCTCCCTTTGCTGCATGAATAATGGCGACAATACTTACTTTCACTACCCAACTAAAACTTTCCATGCAATAGACCTTGCCATCTGCTCTCCTCCAATCCTCCCGCTGTATAACTTCTCTGTATCTGGTAATTTACATAACAGTGACCATTTTCCGATCATTCTCTCACCTTTGTATCAGAATCCAAACCAAACTTCAAAAATACCCAGATACATTCATGACAAAGCAGATTGGCAGGCTTTCACCTCACTGTCAACAATATCACCAAATATCATAGAAGGCACTATTGATGAGGTCGTTGAAACAATAACTACCACCATAATTAAGGCAGCAGACCATAGTATTCCGAAATCGGGCACAAGCTGTCGCAGAAATAAAAAACCGTGGTGGAACGAGGCATGCACCCTGGCAAAAAAGCAGCAGCAGAAAGCCTGGGGTACCTTCCGCCGATATCCCACAACAGAAAATCTTATAGCTTTTAAAAAAGCAAAAGCAGTCGCCCGCAGGGTGAGGCGGCAATCCCAAAAGGAATCATGGATGCAATATGTCTCCAGCATTACAACATCAATTTCTAGTAAGGAGCTATGGACCAAAACAAAAAGAGCTATGGGAATATACAACAACCATACCATACCCTGCCTTTCCATCAATAACAAAATTATCTCTGATACCACAGACATTGCAAATACCATCGGCGAAACATTGGCTCTATCCTCTTGCAGCACCTCTTACTCAAATACCTTTTATACCCATAAACTGCAATCTGAACGGCAAAAACTAAATTTTAAAACCTCCTTGCAGCTCTCCTACAATAGTATCTTTACAATCCATGAACTTACCAATCAACTCAGACAGTTACCGAATACTTCTCCTGGTCCTGATGGTATCACATATGAAATGCTAAAACACCTTTCTCATGATTCCCTGTCAAATCTACTTAAGCTTTTTAATAGAATCTGGAACGAACATACCTTTCCTTCCTCCTGGAGGAACGCCATAGTCATACCCTTTCCAAAACCCGGAAAAGACACTTCCAATCCTAATAACTACAGACCCATAGCCCTTACTAGTTGCCTTTGCAAACTGCTGGAGAAAATGATCAATGCACGCTTAGTTTACGTTTTAGAAACAGAGGGCCATATACACCCCTACCAAAGTGGCTTCCGCAGGGGCAGATCAACTGTTGACAACATACTATATCTAGAAACTCAAATTCGTAACGCTTTCTTACGACGGAACCACTTAATATCTATTTTCTTTGACATAGAAAAGGCATACGACAAGACCTGGAGATATGGTATCCTCCGGGATCTCCATAATCTAGGCTTCCGTGGCAACCTTCCAATCTTTATCCAGAACTTCCTTTCACTTCGAAATTTCAGAGTACAAATAAATGGCATTCAATCTAATAGTTTCGTCCAAGAAGAGGGCGTCCCTCAGGGCTCAGTCTTAAGTGTTACCCTCTTTTCAATAAAAATCAATAACATTCTCACTCAACTACCTCCATCTGTACACGGAAGCCTATACGTCGATGACCTTCAAATTTCTTGTCAAGGAAAGGACATGCGTTTCATTGAGCGTCAGCTCCAAAACACCATCAATCGCATCCTAAAATGGTGTACCACAAACGGGTTTAACATTTCAGCAGAAAAGACTGTCAGCACGCACTTTTGTCGTTTACGTGGGATCCATCCCGATCCTGAGCTCTATGTGGGTAGCTCAAAACTAGAAATACGTGACTCCACAAAATTTTTAGGGATATACTTCGATAAGAAACTGACATTCACAAATCATATCTCATATATCCGCAACAAGTGTGAAAAGGACCTAAATATCCTAAAGGTATTAACCAACACTTCTTGGGGAGCGGAGCGTGACGCCCTGTTGCGGATCTACCGTGCAGTAATTCGTTCCAAAATCGATTACGCCTGTGGTATATATGGATCTGCTTGCAGGTCAACAATAAAAAAACTTGACACAGTGCATCACACCGCACTACGCATTTGTTCCGGAGCTTTTAGAACATCACCCATACAAAGTCTTTTTATCACTTGTCATGAGCCTTCTCTCACCCACATCCGTCACAAGCTGTCATTAAACAACTATTTTCGCATCCTTTCTCATCCATCCCACCCATTGAAGGACTCTATTTTGGACACTCGCCTGGACCGTCTGTACGGAAATCGGCCCTCATGTACTCCTCCCTTTGGACTAAGAATGCGTAGGAGCCTTGTTGGTACCCAACTGGAGAATGTCAAAGTCTCTCCTTGTTCCCTTCATGAAATTCCGCCATGGACTACACTGCAGACGTCGTACCTCCAACCATTCAATGGCTTCACAAAACAGGATACAGACCCAAAAATTTATCAACAGTTATTCCAAGATCACCAAAACACATATAAGAAATATAAAGAAATATACACTGATGGTTCAAAATCTGATAATTATGTTGGCTTTGCCTTTGTCGAAAATAACCATACCTGCAGCTATACTCTTCCTCCGTTCTGTTCCATATTTACAGCTGAATTACTGGCCATCCATGAAAGCCTTTTATACATTTCTAGAATGAAGACCAACAGATTTACCATCTACTCTGACTCCCTCAGTGTACTAGAAAATCTACAATCAGGCTCCACTACTCATAGCTATATTCCCAAAGTGCTACACATGCATGAACAGCTGACAAATCGTGGGTACGACATTCTCCTCTGCTGGGTACCCAGTCATACTGGGATACCGGGTAATGATAAGGCGGACACATTAGCCAGGCATGCTACAATCCCGTATACTGGCTATCTCGCATACGAGGATATAAAGTCTGGCATTTCTAGCATAATAAAAAGCAGTTGGATCAATAAATGGGCAGGTGAAACCGAAAACAAACTGCATTCTATCCGAACTGATCTCACTCATTGGCCATCCCTTTCATATCGAAAGCAGGATGTTATATTAACTCGTCTCCGCATTGGTCACACGAGACTCACCCACAGACACCTACTCCTGGGTGAACCTGCTCCAGAGTGTTCACATTGTCATACTCACCTTACCATTCGTCACATTTTAACTTCTTGTACAGCTTTTAATAATTTTTACCAAATATTTTTTAACTGTTCTCATCCCAAACTTGACGATATATTGGGTGAAACCCCTCACTGTAATTTATTTTCATTTCTTCGACGTATCAATCTGTTTTACTCAGTGTGAAATATACACCTTTCTCTGACTGGTATCTGGATGGGAGCCCCCATCCAGATGTCCTTGGCTCACTTTTATCTACTTTTTACCTTTCTACAATTAGATTTTATCAGTTTTAGACCTTACGGATTTTAGCTTTACATGTTTTATACAACAACTTTTACGCGAAAGCGTTATTTTATTCTAAATACACATAGTCTGGCGCAGTATGTCCTTTCTGGACCTTGTGCCATTAAACACCAACCAACCAACCAACCAACCAACCGGTGATGATTTCGGGTGATGAAGATGTGGAAGAAACTGGCCGTGCTTCTCAGGTAAATATTTCAGAAAGTAGTCTACCTATAAAGTTCTTAATTTGTAGCACTAGTTACTTCTCATGCTGTTAATACGAGGGTTGTTTTTTTTTATTAAGTAAGGTCTGTTTTTTTTTAAATAACGACAATATTTTGTTTAAAAAAAAAAACCTTCAGGCAAATGTATGCACAATCCTAAAACATTTTTTTTTACATAGTTGCCTAGTTTATTAATGCACTTGTCATACCTTAGAACTAAGTTTTAAGAACCCTCTTCAAAGAAGTCTGCCTTTGTAATCATATCAGTCATGGAGGGTATATTCTTTAAACAATATCAAATAACATCTTGTGTTTTTTTTTTTTTTTTTCTGCTAGAGGGAGGTTCGCAATAAATTTTGGATACATAATTCCAAGCTTTATATGTAAACATCAATAGTGATTTAATTTTTTTTTCTCTTTTTATAAGAATCTATTTGAGACAGACACAGTTTTGGAGGCCATCCAATCCACATCATCCGACATCATCGGTCAAATTGTGGAACCCCCCACCGAAATGGAAACTCCACGCAGTGCTTTGGGTGGTAAGCATGACCACAAACAGCCACTAACACCCAGCGGTAAGCATAATAACGTTACTAAAATAAAATTTTTCTTTGTTGACCTAAGTACGAATTGACTTAATTTTTTTATATATATATATTACTTGTTTAATGTAAGATTTTCTGAACCTGTGATATTTTGTTGTTTTTTTATGTGAGTGTGAATATGATTCTCAAACCTGATAGTTTTCAAAGTCTACCTTATTTATTAATCATTTGAATAATTTTTAAATTCAAAACATAGTAAGTTTCAGGATTTATTCCTTTGACTTGCCATGGCTCACTGGGATAAGTACAGGCTGTCCGAAAACCAGTTTCTCCTATGGGATTTTGCGTACGAGAAAAGTTTCGCCGATTCGTCTCTGTTACCCCACTGTAGCAAACTCTGCTGGAGAAAAAGATCTTGGCAAACTGG
>JAWZYV010016631.1:0-41579 GCA_038373885.1 Cheiracanthium punctorium
TATCAAATGTTTTTAATCAGCCTTAAAATAATAAACATCCTTTCTGCCAGGAAGTACTCAAACAAATTACTATATTAAAAAAAACTTTCCAGGAATTATTTCGATTTTATTTTAAAACTGAAAATAAGCTTAAATTGGTGACCAGTTTGTTTTATGAATAACCTAGTTGTTAACTTATGACACGGTTTGCTTTCTTAGGACATCCTTTCCCAGAACTAGTTATCTTTTTGCTTTTAATATTTTTTCATTCATTAAATTTAAAAACACACAGAAAATATATATGAATATTTAGAATACCAAATCTTGTCAATAGTCTGTTTACTAAATTCTGCAGTTACTCTAATTTTATATAATTAAAACTGTGGCGTAATAAGAGGGGGGGGGGTGCCGGGTGGCACGTAGATAAAAAAAAAAAAAAAAAAAAGATGGTGGCCGGCAGGACACTTAAAAATAATATGGTGGAAAACTAAAGGACCGAAATGGGGGCAGAATGCTGAAACTCAGAATGAATGGGGCGGCAAACTGAAAGACCGCACCGGGCGCCAATAACCAACGACCCATAGAGAGGAAGGCCACGACACGGGTCATTAAACGATTTGATGTCACACAGAATGCGACGTGACGTCACATTACACTGCTAAAGCAAAAGATCATTATTATGCTCCTTTTTTGGGAAAAGTACAATGTCTTTCAATTGCTTTATTCGCAAAACGTCGCAAATCGCACGTTTTTTAGATCGATTTGAGTGGATAAAGCCACTGAACGTAGACGCCGGAAGTGTTGAAGTGCGGCCGCGCGACTGTCGGTCAGGAGTTTTTGTCGGTTTCATCAAATGTAACGTCAATTCCCGTTAGAACTCTTTAAAAAGTCATCAACCAAGGCACCACCCCTTAGGAGATATCCCTTGTCTAGGCTTGCCATAACAAACAAGCAAATCCCGCAAAATTTTCGAATCGCAAAACGTCGTTTTGCTATGGCATACTTTCTGTATCATCCTTAATTATGTATGTTTTATTAATAGCTGTTATACACTAAGAATAATATGTACTAAAAAAGCCGATTAAAAAGAGGAAATCGTTTAGGGGGAAATTAAAAAAAACTTGCTAGTGCGCAAAACTATTAAAAACATAAAGAGCAATAACTATATACAGCTGGCGACGAACTCTGGAATAATGATTGTTTGATAATTCGCAACTACTTATTTATCAAACGTAGCTACCGATATTTGAGGATTGACAGATGGAATCGCAAATTTTTAGATAACTTAAGAAAATTTTGATTTTCCCAACCGTATTTTCTTCCCCAACTCCTAAGTGAAATGCCCCGGGTACTTCTGCCCTGCCAATCGGGCTTCTCGGCTCGCGCAAATGCAAAGACAATGAAAAAAGCAGTAACAGTATTTCGGTCTGAAAGAATAGAATATTTGAAAAAGGCATTGGTGGGAAAGATCCGATTTCATAGACGGTTTTTGTGAAAGAGCCGCTTTCAATCGAACCTATTTTTATGATGGAGTTATTGCACTCAATCGTATTTCTGTGAAGGAGCCGTTTTAATTAACGTATTTTCGTGATGGGCAGCAAATGGTATGTAAGAAATAAAAAGTGGTGATTGCTGACTAATAATAATAAAAATATAAAAGCAGGAGGGCACATAAAGAAGAGAAATAGGGCCGCTAAAAAGACGATAAAAGGGCCGCCGAGCGCTGCGCCCGGCAAAATCAATCTAGAGTCAAAATGCAGATAAGAAAAGCAAAGTTTGCAAGCGTGGAAAAAAATTAACAAAGAGTCAAAATGACGTATTCGGCGCAAGATTTGCGTTTGGCGCAGCTCGGCGCAGAATTAACATCCCTGCATGAGTGAATTCAGAAGACCTCAAAACGTGTAAATACACCAAAATCTGGAAGTCGAATTTTTTCATGATTACAATACTTTCCTTACGTGGTACATGTTCGGAAAGTAATAAAAATCTGAAATTCTTCCAGATTTTATTTACGCACTCAGCTGAATGAATTTCAGTTTTTGTTTTTCTTTTTTAATTATTCAATCAATTCTGCAATATAGAGGAAAATGATAACTGTAAGTGCTCATATAGACTCCTGTTCGCATAATTTTGTTGCTGAAAATTGCATCAATTGTTGTTTCGCCCCTAGTGGTGAAATGTTTTGGATTAGTGTGTATTGGAAAATCTTAAGTATCCATTTCAGTTATGAAATCGGAATTTAATTCTATGCTGAAATCGCGTACTAAAACAGTCTTATAATCATCCTCCTTCAGTAACGTATCGAATACAGCGTCTAATTTATCTTCATAAGAAATTCTAGGACTAGCATATGTAACTGCAAATCTGCACTTTATCTTGAAAATACGCAATGACCATTTGAACACCATTGATCTGGTTCGTGTAGGCACGCTTAAAGTGTTTCATATTCTTTTTATAAAGTGATAAAGTCTTCCTCTATAAAAATCATAACTCTGATAGCTTTTCTGTTTTGGAAACCACTGTCTATCCGTTCGACCAAAGTGAATCCTGGTATTTGAAAATCATCTGAAGGGATAGCCCATGTTTGTGTAAGCAATATCAAATCACTCTGCAGAAAATATGGATCAAACGGAAAAGTGACCACGGCGCGCAACGTAGACAAAATCCCGTGCTTGAAAGAAATAGCACCCGATTGCTAATAATTAAAATGCAGATTATAGTAAAGCCGGTTAGGTTTAGCAATGGTATTTGCTAGCAGTAGAAATACTTGGTGGCGTTAACTATGCCATTATACAAGTTATAGTGCAGCTTGGATCAAGGGCGGCTCCAGTGAGGGGGCTATGGCCCCCTCCGAAGTTTTATTTTGTTTCCTTAGATTCGCATACTTCATAACTTCGTGCGTTCAATTTGCATTTTGGACAATGTATATACTCATCTGAAAAGTTCAATGGCCCCCTCCGAAAATTCAGTCTGGAGCCGCCCTTGGCTTGGATATTTGCTAGAGCAGCGAGATTATATATTTCGTGGTGCTAAGTACGCCAATCTGCAAAGGATTATGTATGTGAATATATGGATAACGGTTTTCGCGGTAACCTTACATGAGCTGTAATTATCGTTTATGAGTATGTGTAAATCGCCAAAAAATGCAGATTATAGTAAAGCTGGTTAGGTTTAGCTCACAGACTAAGGATTAAATAGACCGCTCGCGCAGGGTTGCAAAATGAAGCAAGCACCTGGTCACGTGATGAGTGGACCCGACCGATCCAGTTCATACGGGAATCCATTGATATTTCAATGCGTGAGTGAGAAAGGCCGGTTAGAAAACCTGAAAATTTATTGAAAATGGTAAAATCCTGCAGCACATATGGATGCAATGAAAAATTTACCAAAGGTGACCCTGTTACATTTCATCGGGAAATAAAATTTTTATAAGTTTTTTGCTTTATTAATGAAAAATAGCTGCACAAAAATACTTCTTAGCTCCTAGCTCTGACGTTTGTCGCAATTGAAAACGGTGTGATTCAATTTGCTGTGAATGAAATTAATCATTTTCTTAAGTTAATTGTTTGTTATCTTTTATGAGAACTATCTATATATTTTAAATATTTATTAAATGTTTATGATTAGAGTTTAATCAGATACTACGTGTCTTGATGTAAATTGATATATTTGGCGATGTGTTGGCGAAGTTGTTTATATTCTGAAATTTTCATGTTTTTCAGGCTATTATTTAAAAGAAAATAAAACTTTATGATTATTAATTAAATGTGGAATGTTTTACAGTATGTAACAAATATATTGTCCTTTTCCGTACAAATTCACATGAAATGTTTATTTAACATTTTCTTTTTACATATAATTAAAAAACTATACTGTCATTGAGATTTAGAACTGAATAACATCTCATTGTTTTAATTTTCGTTTATTTATACACATACGTGATGTTTGAAAATGTATTCGAGTTATGTATTTACTCCCGATTTTTGTTAATACACGTACCGTTTTCCAAAACGAACGTATCTGGAAACATGTCCTGAAAAGATTTATCCGATTACTTTTCAGATTTCCAAGAAATCAAGAAAGGAGATAATCTCTTGAAATAGTTAACTGGGCTTCTTAATTTAAATTTATTGTCAGTTTTGAACTAAAATAAAGTTCTTTACGTCGAAGGGCTTGGACTGAAGAAGTTCAAAAACAATTTTTGAACGAAACGCGTATCCTCTTTCCTTTTACTTCTTATGTGTGTTTTTTACAAAGTTTTTTAATTACTTTACAGCTTGAATTTATTTCCGCCGCAAATTTGAAGAAAATGATTCCATTCTTTAATAAATTTTCACAAAACTACTTGAAATTTTAATGATGATGTTTTTTTTTCTTCTCCGTAAAAAGTAATAACATTAGTTACATTTTCTCTAATAAATAATAATAGCATGATAAAAGTATTACTTAAAAAATGCATTTTTTTTATTTAAAAAGTTTAAATGTATAATTTATTTTTGTTGTAGTCAGTTGTTAAAATATTACATTATGCGTATGCGAGGTGTAAATCATATCCCCATGCAAAAACCCTCAACTGGTTAAAAATTTGTGACGCAGCATTTTACTTTATAGATCTATGAATTTTAAATACGGGTCTTAAAAATAATGATATCAAATTTTGAGTGACGCCCTGCTGAGAATTTTAAAGATTTGTTTTTAAATTCCATTACAGTTACTTTCGTTTTATTTTCTAAAGAAGATGTACGCATTTAAGCAATGCTTTTAATTATGAAATACACTGTCAAATATATCACACTTTCACTGAGTCTGTATAATGTATTCAAATGAATTTATTTCAATAATTTAATTTATCTTTTGCGTCACGCTATCCAAAAGGGCAAGCAAAATTTTCATATACATTGCACTTAGTTTGGTTACTATGACACTAACTAAATATTTACGTAAATTTTACTTGCCCTTTTGGATAGCGTGACGCAAAAGATAAATTAAATTATTGAAATAAATTCATTTGAATACATTATACAGACTCAGTGAAAGTGTGATATATTTGACAGTGTATTTCATAATTAAAAGCATTGCTTAAATGCGTATGTCTTCTTTAGAAAATAAAACGAAAGTAACTGTAATGGAATTTGAAAACAAATCTTTAAAATTCTCAGCAGGGCGTCACTCAAAATTTGATATCATTATTTTTAAGACCCGTATTTAAAATTCATAGATCTATAAAGTAAAATGCTGCGTCACAAATTTTTAACCAGTTGAGGGTTTTTGCATGGGGATATCATTACTTTTTAAGGGTATGGTCAGAAGATAATAAATTAGTTTCAAGGGCGAATTTCGGAAGTTTGCTTGACACTAAGTTATGTAAATAAATATACAAACCTGTTTTCATGCAGTATCAGAGTATTTGATTAAAAAAGTCACAGCAAGTTCTTTTGTAACATGTAACAGAAAATTGACATATTTTTGTTAGAATTTTATAATAAGAGACATAATACTGATTATAATCAATAATTTTTTGAGTAATTTTCTATTTATAATTTGGGTCGAGTACAGATTAGTATCCCTGCCACCACCTTTGATTTTATTTCATAAATTTGCATTCAGTTTAATGCTAAACGTAAGTTAACTTTTTTACTATAATTATATAACTATTGGGCCCCATCAGTGGCCGAGCGCATAGCGCTCTGAACTGGGAGACGGAAGGTGCCTGGTTCGAAACCAGGTTGCGTCCGCCGACCTAATCGTTCGGAGTTTTCCGTGGTTTCCTCCAAAACAGCGTAAATACGGGTTAGGACCCCTTAGAAAGACCCCCACGGAGGGCACCCCACGTCTCGGCTTAGAGCCTACGTGTAGCTATAATCGGCCGTAATTCTAGAATAACAACAACAATATATAACTATTCGTTCTATTGTTTTAATGCATTGTGATTCATTAATTTGCATTCAGTTTAACGATCACCGTAAGTTTCAAGTCAAGTTTCGTTAAAATTATTAATTTAATAATCTCGTTCTTAATTAATGATAATCTAGTTACTCGTTCTATTATTTTAATGCAATGTAATCTATTAATGCAATGTTTGCTTTCAGTTTAAAGCTATCTCTAAGTTAAATTTTTAACTATATTATGATATACTAAGTTTTTAATAAGTTAATGATACATCTCAAAATTGTTGATTAAATTAATTAATGACTATAATCATTAATAAAATAGAAAATTACTCAAAAAATTATTGTTTATAATTGGTTTTATGTCGCTTTTTAGAAAACTACATACTATGTTTGTTTGTTTTTTTATCAGTTGATAATTTCATTTTTTTAGAGAACGTTTAGATGAACTACCAGTTTAAGAATAAGGGTCTTGCGCGGTTGACTTTCTCAGTGCTTCTGAAGCGTATTTACGTTACATCGTGAGAAAAAACGTCCAAAACTCCGAATTTTTAGATTATCAGCCATCCGGTAGACCAGAACCCTGGACATTTATACTTCAGTTATCTACCATCTTCAGTATCTTATCAACTCGGCTCGGCTGGGCACAACATCTTGTTTTAGATGCCATCTCCGGCCTTCAAATGTCTAATACAAAATATAGTGCATGTATAAATTTAGATTAATTAATCAAATTTCTATCTGAAAAGTATTGAACAAAATTTTAAATCTGGTATTTAAAGGAATACAAAATAAAAGTGAGAAAAACCTAAGATTTGGAAAAAATATTGGTTTTAAAATTATAATTCAATAATTTCAATAAATTTTATATATACATGAAGAGTAAAAGAATTATTATTAAAACTAGTTAGTATGTAAAACTACTATTTATTTTCCTTTGAATACTAAATAATTATTATTAATTAATTATGTGAGCTTTCTGAAGAGAAAAAAATTCATTGAAATATTAATTACATATTGAATTTTCCAAATAGAATTAATAATATTAGAAAAATAAAGACAATTTAATTAGAAATAGCTATCAAAATACTAGGGAAACGAAATACTTAAAGAAAAAGTTAGGAAGGAGTTTTACCAAAAAATACTAAAATTATTTTTTTAATTCAAAGTCTTAACTATTTTTAATTATTAATTATAGCAAAATAAATTACAGAAAAAAATAAGTAAAGTATATAATAATCTGTTATTTTTTAAAATGAAGTAAAAGAAAAACGACAGTAACACAAAGCTCATCTCGCAAAAGTGCGACGTCGAGGACAGAACTCAAGTCATTTGCTCAGGAAGAGGGAGCGAAAGGTCAGCTGTCTAGGACCAAACTGGTTTACGATATAAGGTAACTTGTACAAATCTTGTCACGGATCTACAGCACTGTATTCCTACTCCCTGCCTTGTTTACCGCCTTTAAAACGAGATCATTTTCCGTATTTCCTTACGCGGGTTAAATAGTTCCCTCTTTGAACTGGATTAAATAAAAAAAACGAGTTTTCCTAGCTTAACCGGCGACGTCACTCATCGAATTTGGCACCGATTAAAATCATATATTAATTGTAGGGATCGACCGATACCACATTTTCGCCGATGACCGATACCGATACTTTACCTATAAATTCATTTTCAGAAATAGCCGATACCGATACTTTTAAGTTATGGTATCGGCGATACCGATACTTTACATAATTTAATGTCATTTAAACCTACATCTGTTGGGCAGTTTTTGTACGAGAGTGTAGTTCTCGTTAAAATGAATAACAGAATGATGAAATTTGATCCCAGTAGAAAGCATTAATAAAAAAGCAGTGGATACATTGAAATGTGAATTTATAGTAGTTCTAGTCTTTCTTTTCTATTCAATCATGCCGACGAATGGGCGAATTTATAAAAAGTTGAGCTCTGGGAAGCGTCTTAGTGTGCAGATTCGGAATTCTTTCTCATCGCGTGTCTGTCGATGTAGTGGTCTAGAGTTTTGGGCGATTTTCTCCAGATGTTACGTGAATATGCGTTAGAGTCCCTTAAAAAGTCCTCCGCCCAAGCCCCCCCCCTTATAGGTAGATGCCCCTCATTTAGGCTTGACAGAACACAAACACGGGGGGGGGGATTAAACGGTATATTAATAAGATAATCCATTTCATTTCCAGTGCCGACTGGTGCAAATATTTAAATCAGTTTTTCTCAGCCTCTATTTTGTCGCCTAATTGTTGCCATAAGCCAGATAAAAGGTTTCCATATTAGGCCCAAAACAGCTTCATGCTTGCTCTTACTATATGTGTCTTTGTTTATGGTTCGGCTCATGCCTCGATTTTGTGCTTACAAAATTAAACACATGAAATTTATTCAACTTCAAAGC
Organism: Cheiracanthium punctorium; assembly: GCA_038373885.1. Lineage (NCBI taxonomy): Eukaryota > Metazoa > Arthropoda > Arachnida > Araneae > Cheiracanthiidae > Cheiracanthium > Cheiracanthium punctorium. The sequence continues at coordinate 8,272 of JAWZYV010016631.1, forward strand.
TTGCAATTTTTATTTAGATTTTTAGCACTTGAGATTTCTTTCAATCACTGGTTTTTTGTCTACGCGAGCGCGTCGAGTCACTTTTTTAGCACTTGAGAGTGCTATTTCTTTCAATCACGGGTTTTTTGTCTTTAATTATAATTCTTTCACAAATGAAAATATTTTTTAGATTACTTAAACTGCATTAAATTGTGATAATGTATAAACTGTACAGTATTATGTAAGTACATATGTATTTAGATATTGTTCATTAAATACGTATGTAAATTCTTCCCTTAAAATGCATAATAAGTTCACATTAATTGTTGGTTTTATTTATCTGCTCCAATTATTTAACAACTAAGTGAATTATTAAATGTTTTAGAAAGATTTCTGTTTAATATGAACTCATATGATAATTTTTAAGTTCTTTTTGAAACTCCGAATATTTTGATTCTCCGGACAGGGTTAAGTCATATTTAATCCGAATGATCCATGTATTTGATCTTTTCCGTACGAAGAACAGGTACACACCGATTATTCCTGTGTTTTCCTTACATATAAACTAAATAATATTCACAAGAAATATGTTTTTTACCCCAAAATTTGAAATAAACTAAATAATAATTAGTATTACTTATTATACTAATATAGCTTTAACTTTTTAAATTAACAATACAAATAATTATTAGATGATATTGATAATTATTACACTTCTCAAAACAGAATGATACACAAATCCTGCGCTCTCTCATTAATCTGATAGATAATAAAATCATTAAATGTTTGATAATTCGTACTTTTGATATTTTGTAATGTTTAAAAAATGAATCATTTAACTTCTGGACCAACATAATTAATGTTCACGTGTGTCGCCAGTTTTCAAGTCACTGCCAAAAAGTTAACTTCTTTGCGACACAAAAAAGGAATAAATTGTTTTTACATATAGGTTTCATTTATAATTTTAGTATCATTAATTTTGTCATTGAAACAGCTACAATATGAAGAAAAATATTTTTGCTCGTTTTCAAGCTACGCTTTGGAGGGTCTAAATAAAAGATGCTTAAAAATGGCGAGATTAAATGAAGGTTGAAGAAAAATCCAAAAATAATAAACTAAATTCAATTTTCAAGTCTTAAAAAAAAAGTTGCTACTTAAAGTATCCATATTTAATGAAATTGATCTTCAGTGTTTTTGTTTTTATGATCATTGTTAACATGTTTTTCTGTGATTGATATGAACAAATTTTATCTGTTTTAATTCTAAGCTCTGAGCAGGGGCGGCGTGGCACGGTAAGCAAGGTCTGGGTGCCATCGTCGAAAGGGGGCTATTTCGAACTAAAACTGAGAAAATATTGATCTAGAACAGTGGTTCCCAAACTTTTTTGTCCTTCTCTTCAAAAATCCTTCAAAAACTAGTTTTTTTTTTTTTTTTTTTTTTTTTTTTTGCGACCCACTACTACATAACGATAACCAATATAGGCTATATAAAATAGTATAGTTTACAATATATATAAAATACTAAAATTTAATTTTTCCCACCCTTTTCGATCCACCGAAATTGATCCCGTGACCCAACAATGGGTCGCGGCCCATAGTTTGGGAACCACTGATCTAGAGCCTTTTTTTTACGTTTGCAGAGGGGCACCATGGGGGGGGGGGGTATGTCCGACAAACGTCATTCGGTTCAAACCCTATCCCCGCTTGCATGCGCAGAAATACGATTCACTTCGGATAGCAGAATGCTACTTTTGGTTTCAAATATTTTCGGCTGACTAATATTAAAATGCCTGTATCTGAAGTTCTATAAGCTAAATAGAAACAAATCCTCAAACGTATTTCGAAGGCTGAAATATTGCACTTTAACACACATATGGGCAACCGCCGGCCCGTGGAACATTTGAAAACTCCGTATAAACGATTCAATATCTCATATAAATATCAATTATACGGCCCGCCACTTCACTAAAAACCGCAAGTTTGGCCCGCGACTTATTATACCCCTGAAATATTAAACGATGTCAGGGACCGTCTACCCCATCATTTTTGACCGTCTACCCCATCAATTCTATATCATACCCAAGCCGAATCAGATGTCCTTGCACCAATTTCTTAAAATAAAAATTTAAAACATGTCTCTTAAGCGTGAAATCTGTATCAAGAGCTAGACATTCTCCAACAATATCAAAAGCCTATATATACAACAGAATCTCCCTATAACGAAATTTTTCATGGAAACGTAACTTTAAGGCTTAAATGACACTATAAACAATCTCCATATAACGAAGAGCTTATCTTCCCATAGTGAATATTTCAGATTTACCTTTGATTTTTTTTTTGTTAGTTTTGAAGAAAATTTAAATTTTTGAACAGACCACTTAGTGGAAGAGTAACAGATAGTAAAAATGGAGACCAGGAAAGTGAAACTGACTCCGATAATGAAGACACTTTACCAGTGCCCGGTTATGACCAACTGGGGCAGCGGGCATTGATAGATTTAGGGGCCCCAAACTATGAAATTTGTTATGTTTTTCATAAAATTTTGATATAAAAAAGAATATTTCAGAAAAAAACATTTAAAATTGGGGGCCCTTTCAAGTCGGGGGCCCTGGGCAAAGTCCCAATTTGCACATATAATAATAAGGCCCTCCGCTTCACGACCAATACCACATCAAACTTTAGTGCTTCAACCTTTCAAAACCTTTAAAAAGAGGTTTCCAAATGGAAGAAAATGTGCCTCACTCTATTTTCAGCGGACTTTTAAAATGTGAATATTTTTATGAAAATTTAAAATCACAGAATGCAAAACAATAAAAAATAACGGAATTTGGAAGTAAAATAAACGTAAGTGCATTACATATTTTATTCTCTAAATTCGTGGATTGTCTTTACTTTTGAACATTTGATTCATACAATAAAAAGTAAGAAACCCCTAAGTTTAACAAATTTATAATAAATACCAATTTATTTTTAATTGAAAGTCATAATTTAATACTCGTAAACATCGAATTAACTAAAAAGTTTGTAATATTTGCTGAAATAACTGCAAAAATCTCTGTACAACAAAATTTTCTCTTTAGAGAATTTTTTTAACTGGAACCGAGCGAGTTCGTTATAGAGGAGATTCAATTGTGTGCATAAATATATGAATGACTTTTTTTTCGAGTCAACACAGTGAGAAAATAAACTTTCATAAAACTGGAATAAAATTATAGCCTACCTCTCGACATTTGTTTTTTGCAATCCTTGCAGATAGCGTATTTAGTGTTGGGCACCAATTCAAAATGATTTAGAAGAATAGACGATTGTCCTGTTAAACTGTCATCTAACGATTCTTCGTCCATTATTTCGACCACACATGGTGATACGACATACATTTAGCGATGGTTAGAATAAAAAAAAAATAAAAAAAACACAGTTCGAAAACACTCGCACAAATAGATGTGCCAATGAAACGACGCCTCTCATCTCATTACCAAAATAAAGATTTTAGAATGGTGTTGCGCCTGCGTTGTTTCTTCTGAAAAGCGAAGTATCGGTTGAAAAGTATCGGTGAAAATGGATGAAAGCAACAGAAACCGATACTTTCCCGATACTTTTAGAATCGAAAGAACCGATACCGATACCTAAAAAAATTGGAGGTATCGGCGCCGATACTATCGGTTGCCGATACTATCGGTCGATCCCTAATTAATTGTAAAAAATTCGTTAGAGCGGATTCCGAGATCCAGATGAGACACTTTTGAAAATAGAAAAGTTAGCTGTATATAAAAGTGCCGCGAAATTTTACGGTTGGTTGGTTGGGGCTGGCTGCGTCACTAGTAGAACTGTCGTTCTACATGATGCACGAAATCCATTTATTCTGATTTCTTTGGTTTGTAAGTTTTTCAAAGTACTAAAATAAACGTTTTTCTACTTGCTAAAATGCGTTAGTTTCCAACATTCCTCATACTCGCTTCACCAAATGCGGCGAAAATAAGCCAAAACTTTCCTCGTCAGTCACGTGATGAGTGGAATTTCCACCTAGGTGTTTGCTTCACACTGGAAAAGGGGTTTTACCACAGCGCGAGCGGTCTACCAGATATCTTTAGTCTATGGTTTAGCTAGGCTATTTGCTAGCAGTAGAAATACTTGGTGGCGTTAACTATGTCATTATATAAGTTATAGTGCAGCTTGGATATTTGCTAGAGCAGCGAGATTATATATTTCGTGGTGCTACGTACGCCAATCTGCAAAGGATTATGCATGTGAATATATGGATAACGGTTTTCCCGGTAATCTTACATGAGCAGTAATTATCGTTTATGAGTATGTGTAAATCGCCAAATAATGAAAAGTCGCCATGCGTTGTAAATACCCAAGGAGCTCCGTAGGTTTTACATAATTAAAAATAGTGTGAAGTTTAAAATTTTGTATGCCAAGGAACTTGCAAGAACCAAGCAATGTGTAGCTCGGTAACATTATATCTGAATCAATCTTTAGGTTTTGTCCGTTGAAATTATGCCTCTTTTCCGAATAAACCTCATTAGGGGCCAAATGCCTCATACGAAAAGCGAGCGTAGCGAGTCTAGGGGCCTTGGCCCCTAGTTTATTTTAAGAGAAATTAACGTCAAAACTACAACCTTGAAAAGAATATAAAAAATAAAATGCACACGTTATCCAGGAATTTTTCAAACAAGTAACAAAATTTTATAGGCCAGTTGCTTGGTAGTTTTGAGTGGGAAAACTGTTTGCAAAGGTTTTAATAGCTTCATTTATGTCCCAATATGACTGGAGTGTCCTAGGATTTCCTCCTCCGTCGAGACAAGCGTCGTCTCCTACTTAAAAGGTTTGATCAATAATGGGGCATTTAGCAGTTTTCCTGAAAATTTTCGAAATTCTATGCTTGCCCCCTCTCCCCCTCGAGTCAGTGGCGGATCCACGGGGGGGGGGGGGGGGGCTCTGGGGACTCGACCCCCCCCCAAAGCTAGAAATACACTATGGATTAGGGAAGTTAAAAAAATAGTAAATTTGCACATGAACTGAAATTTAAAAAAGTAGCACTGTATATACAGTTGACTCTCTGTTTAACGACGATCTCTTTCCAAAGACGATATTTCAAAGTCCCAGCAACTCCAACTTAAAAAAAATTCTATTCAAAGACGACGTCGTTTCTGTTTAAGTACGACTTTTTTTTTTTTTTTTTTTCATCTTACTCTACAGGAACAGGAGGAAATTTCTTTAAGATTGGGAAAAAAAGTGTCGGGAATGTCAAAAGTGCAATTCTTAAGACAATCTCAACTACCTGAGTGTATTCTCAAAGGTATTTTAGAAGCAAAGAGAAAATTCTTGAAGCAGCACAAAAATTTAGTTCGGGATCCAAATCCAAACGGCCGAAAAGTCAATGTGGCCGATTGGAAGAGTTTGCCAAGGCACCTCTGTATGCAAATGGTTGCATGAAGCAAGAGCATCCAACAATCTCATTTCTGGGCCCCACCATGGCCGATTGAATAAGACACTCGACATGATAGGCGGCTGAAGTGTGAAGGTCCCGCGTTTGAGCCTACCGCGCGGCTGTCAATCTAACTAGCTGGAGTTTTTCCAGATGGTTTTCTCCAGATTTAACGTGAATAAGTGTTAGAAACTCTGGGAAAATCCTCCGACCAAGGCAACCGACCCAGAATGCAGATGCCTCTAGTATAGGCTTGCCACATAACACATAACTCCTATTTATGGAGGCCCGACGAGTGGCTGAGCGCATAGCGCTCGCAACTGGGAGAAGAAAAGTGCCTGGTTCAAACTCAGGTAGCGTCCGTCAATCTAGCCGTTCGGAATCTTACCCAGTTTTCTCCGAAACTTCTCATAAATACGGATAAAGACCCACTTAGAAAAACCCCCAACACAGGGCACACCGTACTCGGCCTAGTTCCCTCATGTAGATAATTGTTCGTATTACCAAAATAAAATAAAATCAAGCAATTACTGCAGTGCTGTTATTCTAGCAGAAAAATTTGGAATGCAAAACTTTCAGGCTTCGCTGGTTAGCTAGAAAAATTCATAAAATGGAAGCTGACGCATTTCACATTTGAGAAAATCTGAAAGAAAGAATAACGGGAAGGCGAAAAATGAAACAACTGACTCATTTTGATTTTTTTGAAACCTAATTTTACTGTATTGCTTGTTTTTACTACCTTTTTTTAAGGTAACTTAAAATAATTTTTTGTGGATAATAAAATAATGATAATAAAAGTAACATCTTTAAACACGCCAATATATCAAGAAAAATATCCACGGTCCTAAGAATGTAAAGTGTTGGTGCTGTAGGATTACGGACAATTATTTGGTCTTTCAAAGGGGTCCTAACACTTCTTTAGTATATGTTTCGGAGGAAAGCACAGAAAACTCCGAACAGTTAGGTCGGCGGATGCGAACTGGTTTTGAACCAGGCGCCTCCCAAAGTGTAAAGGGAAATGTTATTCTTTTACAAATTCTGTTTATGGAAGATCTCTATTTAAGGACGATTTTTCACATTTTCACGGTTCCTTGAAAGTCGTTAAACAAAGAGCCAACTATATATATATATATATATATATATATATATATATATATATATATATATATATATATATATATATATATAAACTCGGTTATTCGAGCCTCTTCAGGGGATACCCCCCCCTAATTTTTTAGTTTCATTATTGCCATATTAAAACGATATTAATTGATTGTCATTTTATCTCTCATCTTTCGTGTATTTCGCCTGGTAACCCTATGTTGAAATTTTTATGATCGTATCCTATTTATAGAAAAATACATGTGATGCATATTCTATAGCTTAAGAAATATTGTAACAATAGATTAAAGCTGTTGTGAACTAGTAATAGTATTTAAATATATGTAAAAAATAAATACATATGATGCATATTCTACAGCTTACAAAATATTGCAACAGTAGATTAAAGCTGTTGTGAACTAATAGTATTTAAATATAAATGCAACCTTACCAATACTTATTGAATCCTTGTGGACTAAACATAATTTCTCTATTTACAAAAATTATAGCGCTTTTATTTTTAAACAGAAGGAGGGGCAAATTTTATTGACTCGCTATCACCACAGTGGCTGGAACACAGTTCCCAGTTTCATTTGTATAGTGGAACCTGTCTAATGGGACTACCCTTGGGAAGAACAAAACTGGTCACCTTATAAAGACGGTCACCTTACAAAGGTGGTAAAGTGTGATGGTTGTAAAGCGAAATTGCATTAAAGTTTTCAGTATAGACAGACGATCTCTTTACCAAGGTGGTCACTTTAGCAGGTTCCACCATATTTGAATGGACAGCGGCACACTGATACGGGGGAAAAATCTTCCGTTGCTCTCTCCATTTTATAGAGGACGGAGTTTGCGGTCTAGTGTAGAAATCTTTTATCGGTAAACCCCGAATTGGCATTAAAAAGTCGTAAACTCGCGACGAGAATGCCCTCTTACCCACTGCAGTCACGTTAGACGCAGCGGCAATCAGCATCAGCCTTAAGTGATGCTGAAGCATTGACGAACAATCCAACCCTCCGCAATTTGTACAGCTTCCATTCTTTCAACTGCTCTCATAAGTTGTCCACACCACCCAGACGTATGGGTACAAATCCTCATTATAAAAGTAAAACATATTCAAAGATATCAGACAAAGCGAGTACCTGGCAACGTATAGCTGGTCTGTTTTTAAAAAAGAAAGCTCAAATTGTAAATAGCAGGTAATAGTGATAATAGTTGTAAATAGCAATTGAGGTTGGTTTACTACAGTCCTCACAGAAAAGGATGGGAATTACTTAATCTGGAAAACTTAATGCCATCCAAAAATGCGAAAATATATGCTGTGAATCAGGGGCGTAGCCAAGGGGGGGGGGGGGTATCGGGATATATCCCTCCCCCCCCCCGAAATTTTAGGATTAGTGATGAAATTCCGTTTATTTATACACATATAAGTTCATATCCCCCCCCCAAAAAAAATTTTCCAGGCGCATATCCCCCCCCCCCGAAAAATTTTCCTGGCTACGCGCCTGCTGTGAATACTGTATACTGCACGGTGGGTGTGAAATGGGTTCAATAATGCATTCAACAATTAAACTCTGTACACACTAAAATGTTAATGGGTAGGGCCCGCGAACAACAACATGAATAAAGGTCGTTGCTGATTAGCCAAGTCTTGTCGTCACTACAGTGGTTAAGGTGACATTTTTCTGGCGAAATTTACGACTTTTAATGTATTAAACTGAAAACCCTGTCCCCCCGCAAAATGGAGAGAGCAACGGAACATTTTTTTTTTTTCCCGTATCAGTCCCGTCGTCCATTGAAACGCATAAAACATGTGGCTTGTGAGCATCGGCCTTAACTTGACTGGTATAGGGCGCACGATAGTTCTGCCCCCCCCCCCCTCTTCCGAGTTTTCTGTCGACGGTTCTTGCAGCAGACAACCCTACTAGCAATTTTGCTCGGGCCGTCATCGGCTGGCTGCGTGGCCGGTGGTAGCCCGAGCAAAATTGCTAGTAGGGAACATACTTATTTAGTTGTGATATACCATGTCTAATTATACATTGGGAGAAAAAGTATTGGGAAATCAGTGTATCATCCTAATGAAAAACGGAGCCCCCCCCCCCCCCCCCCGCAGATGGTTTCTCTGGATCCGCCCCTGCCCCAAGTTTTACTATATTGTCAAAATATACAGCATCTCAGTTGTATATTGTCAAAACTGCACCCAAAAGCAAAATCAGAACTGAAATTGATACAAGTGTGAAATTTGCCGCCCCCCCCCCTCTAAAAAATTTTTGAAGTTTGCCCCCGCTAATTTTTTTTTTCTGTGGGCGCCCATGTATGTGTGTGAAAGAAGTTTTAAGAAGTAAAGCATTAGACCATGCTACAAGAAAAAATTTTACACTGTAATTAATAACTGCTATTAGAAATCCGCAAAAAACAGAATTTCCAGAAAAAAGACACAAAAAAAGTGAATTCTTCATAATTAAAAAAAAAACTGAAATCAGTAAAAAAACGGAAGAATCTCATTCCTCTTATTTGAAACCTTCACAGTTTAACTTTGCAACCGATTTTAAAACGATTTAATTGTGATTCGATCTGAATAATGAGGGTTATAACCAACATTAACCAAGAATATAAATTTACAACAGTAGAATGTATTAAAATTTAGAATGATGAATGTTAATTATGGTATCTGAAAAATGCTAAAAATCTCCTTGGAAACGAGTAAAACCAGTGATGTAAGTTGAGGGGGGGACGCCGTCCCACAACTTTTTTTCATTTTGACTTATGCGTACCCCCAGTTTTTTTTTCGAGGGGGGGGGGACGCTGATTTTGCGTGTTTCCCTCTATTCTAAAAAAAAGTAAAGGCCGCTGTCGCTGTCAAAGCTTGTTAGCCTATCTCCTCCTAAATCGTGGGGATTTAAGTTTCGACTAAGGTGCCCACAGATTCGAAAAATTCAGAGGAACCTGATAAGCTGACTTAAATTTCGAAAATCGAATTATTTTCGAAGATATTAATAAAAAACTGAAAAAATAAACAGAATGGTTGCCAGATTTGGCATAAAATCATTCATTCCTTTGCAACAAAGCGTTTCCAAGTATGTAGTATCACGTGAAATTGTCAAACATGAAGTAGAAATACACCCATTTTACGCCAAAATAAAAACTATATGAAATAAGTAACTCAAATGTGTTGCACAAAGTTGACAATTTTCAAATAGTAAGTTCGCTTAGACAACAGGAGTTTAGAATTAGCGATTATTCGTTTTTCCAAAACAGAATAACTAGTATCTTGAAAATGAAAATAATTGAAATGCAGATTATTTTAAAGCCGGTTCGGTCCAGCTGGATTATTTGCTATCAGCAGAAATATTAGGCGGCGTTAACTATGCCATTATAGCAGTTATAGTACATTTTGGATATTTGCTAGCGCGACGAGATGGTATAATTCGTGGTGCTAAGTACGCCAATCTGCAAACGATTATGTAAATGAAAATATGGATAACGGTTTTCCGGGAACCTTAAATGAACAGTAAATATAGGTTGTGAGTATGTGTAAATCGCCAAATAATGAAAAGTCGCCATTGGTGGCAAGCTATCCTATCTGTTCCGTAGCTTTTATTAACTTTACATGTACGCAAGTCGCCAAATAATGAAAAATCGCCATGGGTGCAAATTCGTAAGGTGTCCAATAGGTTTACATTATTAAAAATAAAGCTAAAACAGATGTTCTGATTTTATTACGCTTTAGCTCCTAATTAATATAACTTTTGAATGGCAACATTAAAAATCATTGTGTTTCTGAGGAGTGCAAATAATTTTTCCAACGATCATAAGCGGAGTACGCACTCCAGGTGGAGTATAGCTCAGAACCCGTACACGGGGGGGGGGGGGGTCCGGACCCCCTCCGAAATTTAAGTTTTTGTAAACAAAATAATAATGATGAAGTTGTGTTGTATAAAATTCTGCCTTTTTCACCGTTTGGACCCTCTCCGAAATTTTTGGACCCACCCCGAAATTTTTTTCTGGGTACGTCCCTGATGAGGGGGAGGGGGTTTACTGTAGTGTGAAGTTTAAATTTTTATGTACCGATGTACATGCAAGAACCAAGCTATGTGTAGCTCAGTAAAATTCTATCGGATCCAATCTTCGGGTTTTGTCTGTTGAAATTATGTCTTTTTTACGAATAAGCCTTATTAGGGGCCGAATGCCTCATACGAAAAGCCAGCGTAGCGAGTCTGGGGGGCCTTGGCCCCTTGTTAAAAAAAACCTCTAACTTAATGTAAATTCTCTTTTCTCATTCTACATCGGAATGAAAACCAAAAAGGACGATTTGGATCACCTAAGTAGACCTTAACCCATTTGTGCCCAGATATTTTTGCGACTTTCTTCTATTTTTGCCATTACCAGCAATAATAGCTAAATTTCTGATGTCAACTTTTTGGACAAGGGATGATTTCTTTTAAAATCATTATGTATAAAAACTGAAATGTCAGCATCCTACTGGGTCATGTTAAAATATTTTGCGGAGTTGAGGTTCAATACTCGTGAATAAAGGCTAAGAAAAATAAATAACGTTTTCGTCTGATAGCGAAAATGCCGTCCCAAAAAAGGGACGCTAGGCATAAATGGGTTAAGATTACTCACTTACAAATCTTTTGTAAATACTACACAATGTAAATACGTATATCCATCATCATACAACGCACTTTCGGTCAAAGAGTAAAAGGGGGAAGATCGATTTAAATGAAACAGTAATGAACCCTGTAAATGTGAATAAATTTGTTTTAAACTGTAACTTTTTAAGTCCTGCCTAGAAATTGTATACTTTAAAATCACAACATATAATTTGAGAGAAAAATTAGATTGATTTTCAGGCAATTTATTTCTGAAAACTTGAGCACGAGCAAGGTAGTACAGCAAGTTTAAAATTAGATTTCAAAGCTTCAATGCTCCACGTATTATCCTCCCGCCTCCTATATAGTTTCAGAAAAGAATGCGTACATTTGGATTGAATTTCTTCTAAAAATGAGCGTCCCCCCACTTTTTTTTTTTTTTTTTTTTTTTTTTAAGGACTACACCACTGAGTAAAACCATCATTGGTAAAATAAAGCGGTGATAGTCTTTCATTTAATTTATTCTTTGATGTAATTTCTTGCCTTCAAATCAATTCTTGTTTTGAAAAAAAAATAATAATAAGGTGAATATTAGCAGATTTTTAATAGGAGATTTTGTTAAGTAAAAGGGCGATTAGATTGCAACTAATTATTAAACAGAATTTCGTTCTTTTTATTAATAAAGAAACTGTATTTTTAATGACTTGAACAGTGAATTAAAAAAAAAAAAATTAACCGTGTTGTTAGTATTTTTACTCGATAATTCGATTAAAAGTAAAAAGGTTTTGAAATATTCGAATCAGTTAATCGATTGATATGTTTAAATCGTCACAGTATAATTTTGTAGACTTAAAATTGCGGCCAGAAAAATAAATTGAATATATATAAATATTTCAATTCTTTTCAGTCCGAGATAAATATCTCAGATTATTGCAGAAGAAAATAATTTTAAAATACAGTTTATTGCTACAATTTAATTATTTTGTTACTATCGTATGGTACTTGATCTGGAAAATTTCACTGGGGTTGAAAAGATCTATACAGAATGCATTTTGTACATGTCTGAAGTCCAAGATAACATGTTTTGAAATTATGCACTAACTTAGAGATCCGTATCTAATCGGGCGATGTAAACATTAAATATCCGTTCAAGTAAAATTTATGGTGTTATTTTACAGAGTTTTATATTATTTTATGTTTTAAAGACCAGTTATTCTGAGTGATTTATCCGTATCTTTATTTGCATTTTCGGAGCTAAGGGGAAAAAAAAAAAACTGAAAAATTAGTGAACTTTTATAACTGGCAAATTAATGAATATCCTCTACCTCATTATAAAGTCTAAATCCGCGTGACTCAAATGCTATAATGTCAGAGCGATAGAAGCAAAAAAAGAGTACCCGTTTCATGTACTTTGCTCCTGTTACAATTGCAGTAGCGCTTGTCAAAAGCCTTTCTATATCGAAAATCCAGAACGTTGCTGACAATTGTCCGGTTTGGACCATCTACAAAATCTCTTCGTCTCCACAGAAGAGAAACATTACTTATACTTTTACGCAGAATTTAACGCTCTACAACGTTTAAATTACATATCTTGCCGTTTTCGGATACTCATTTTGGCGGAGGGAGAAAACCTAGAACAGTCATACTGGGACATAACTGAAGTTATTAAAGCAATGAAACTTTTGCCAACAATTTTTTTTGAAATGTGCTTCTTTTTTCTCCCCTAGCAAGTGGCCTAAAAGTAAACACAGTCAGTGAAGCAAGTTTAATTCAGATCAAGATGAGTAAGCAAAACCTCTGTTTTAAATGAAGGACATGACTGAACGGACATAAGGAATTAAAACCAGGTGACCGTTGAATCAGGGATTCCTGGGACCACGAAACGACCTGGCTATAGGAATTCCGTCAAAATATTTTTTTTTCCCTCTTTTAATCAATTTAAACTGTTTTTTTAAGGGGGCGGGGCATTGGTGCTATTTGCTGAAATCGATTTCCAGAACTGAGATTTATACCATGGAGATTATTTTAATGGCTGTCTTTTCAAGGAAAAGTATTTATACATTTGCGTTACTATAGGAAAACCACTTAACATTCAGTCAACCAGTCTACTCAGTTTTGACAAGTTTGAGGAAATTCACATTGTCCCTGTAATATCGCACAACTATTTTATTTTTATTTATTTTTTTATTCTATTTTATTTTTTATGTAAACTGCACAGATGTTATGTGCATTTCTTTAAAAATCCGATTACTGTCAACATTAAATTAAAATATTAAAAAAGCCAAAGAACTTACATTCGATAAACTTTTAAACTCTCAGACATGGTTTTTGCAGGCATATCACATACACCAATTAGGACAGTAGAATGTTGTCTTATCCGAAGAGTAATATCGCAGAAACACTTGCAGCTGGATAAGGATTCACGACTTTGTATCACAACAATAATAGAAAATATAGCACAATGTATGCACGGGTTAGGCAGTAGTAACAATAAAATATATCACTCTGAAATATAATCAGCAGAAAAATATTGAATTCTCGATCACAATGCAGGGCGGTCACAAATACTTATTCGGGGAAAATCACATCGATGTTCAAAGCTTGCTTTTCCGAGTTAAAACAGACACGCAGCAATTTAAATGCACAACATTGGACGCAAATATATATTAAAATGATAATGATCTTAGCTTAATTGAAATTTTCAGTGCTAGTACAAAGATTTCATTTCAGTGATTAGTTTGATGTAGGTAGAAACAGATTCAAAATTGAAACAACAATGGAACGGACGTCAAGAACAGAGATGCAAAAAGTATTAATAACATTCACAATAACAAAATACTGTAAACAAATGTCTTAGCAAAGTGGTAATAGGAAGCAAGTACGTCAAAAACTTTATCAGCGTGCAACTTGAAAAATGACAAATCCGATTGGAAATATGTATAGAATTATGACTGAAGCAATCTTATTTTCCAAAAAATACTGTCAACATTGTAAACAACCGGACGAAAGGGAAATATTACGAGAATATAGTTATCACGAAAACAGGCCAGTTACGTGGAGTATTTCAAATCCAAAAACATAAATACGAAACGATGCCCCGATTTTATGCAAAATCCAACTAGTCTAAAAAAAGGCACTTGCACACACACAGCTGGACGTTAATAGTGGGGGTTTCCAATGGTATTTTAATATGTAGACTACAGAATTAAGAAAAAACTGTGGGGAGGGGGGAAGAGGCCAGCAATGAATAATCAGATACCCAGTGCGCATGAGTACCGCTGCAGGATTTCGTGTACACAAGCGAGGGTGGGAGTGCTTCAGTACTTCGGGCGCCAGAAACACAGTCGATAGTATTGATCGAGAGGACTTAAAGTTTCTTACGACAGCCGCTTGTTGGAACCAACAAATGCAGAAAGGGCTGCTTTGCGAGGCAGAGATAAAAAATGAGAATGCAGACTATTTCCGTGATTCGACATCTGTTCCCTCGAGTGGGAGAATATAAAGAACTCAAGTTAACATGTTTGCAGGAACTCGCTTAAGATGTGGTTCAAAAAAATTATTAGATTTGCGAACATAAATTTAAAAAAAATTGATGTGAACAACACGCCTTCCTTGTACGTCTATTAAATTATACACATTTTTTTTTATGTACTTAAAATTATTCCACTTATAAGAGAGAAACGATACTTCAGTAGCGGGTCATTCCATGTCAAATCAACCAAAATTTTTCGAAAATGACACCATCCGTCACAGATTTTGATGAAATTTGGTACACATGTACAACTTTTGATGCTGATTACAAACATATAAATTATTTTAAGATTAATTGAAGCATTCAAAAGTTATGAGCTTTCAAATTTCAGATGAGATACCCTGTCGGACACCATCTTGAATGATACATATACACACAGCCATAACTTTCTTAAAATTTGTCCTACAGACTTCCAAGTTTGAATTGTTTGGATCAGAAAAAAAAAAAAACACATTTTCCCTTTAGCTAGGTCAATATTATACAACTTTATTACAGTAACTATAAAATTCGTTTATTTCTCTTTTTTATTTTTTTATTTTTTTATTTATTTTTTTTTTTTTTTTTGGGGGGGGGGGTTGACAGAGTGAATAACTTCAGCAGCTAATTTCTCAAAGTGCTCCATTTTCAATTTCCACCAAATTTTATACACAAGTAGTCAAAAGTATGCTATAATAACTGATTAAAAAATTTTGATGGGTTTTTTTACAGATAAAGCTTTTAAAAATAAAATTCTGAACAAGTGCATGAATCTTTATTACAGTGTGTTGAACTACTTTCTTAAAGACCATTTATGCATATATAATTACATTTAAAAAAGTATATACAATAGGCTCCTCTATTTCATCTTCACTATCATCTGAATCATTATAGATAGGGCTTTTCAGGAGGCATTTACATTGATGAATGACAAATAAAAAACATGGCGTTGTTCTTAGCCCTACCTTAGCAGGAGAAAAAGATTAAAGATCGCTCCCTTCATTCATGCACAATTCGTCTCGCTAGAGAATCTGAAAACTGACAACGAGTGTCCTTGGAAAAACTGAAATTTCTGAGAAAAAGGAAATAAAATGCTTAAGAAAAACAAAATTTTATTTTTGGCTGTGGTATAAAAAGTACGTTATAGCCGAAGTACGTACTTCTGTTAAGTACGTTTTAACCGAAGTAAAATAACATTATAAATATAGGACTTCAATCGGAGCCTAGCTTTCAGGTACGTTATAACCGATAGTACGTTATATCCCACGTCCGTTATAACCAGTGCGCACTTAGAGGTCTGCGCCGCACAGAAATTCGCGACGGCGGCGTAACGACCTGATAAACCCGGCGGCGGCGGCGCGCCGCGGCGTGAAAATTTTTTTGAAAAAGAGGATAATGAAAATGGGCGTATGCGTATAAACGACCACACGCACCTATGTATAAATTGACGTTAAAAGATTTTTTAAGACTATGAAAACTAGTCTTGAGTATAATTTTCTGTTGTTGTGGAATTACGGCCAATTAGCTACATATGGGCTCTAGGCCGAGGTGTGGAGTGCTCTCCGTGGAGGTCTTTCTAAGGGGTCCTAGCAAGCATTTCGAAGGAAACGATGGAAAACTCCGAACGGTTAGGTCGACGGACGCGACCTGGGTTTGAACCTGGCACCTTCCGTCTCCCAGTTCAGAGCACTATGCGCTCGGCCAGTGGTGGGGCTCCAGAGTATGAGCCTGCCGTTTTGGTGCACATTTAAAACATTTCTACTGCAAAACTGAAACAATAGATTTTATCAAAATCGGATAGGTTTATATTGCTCTTATAGCACATTCACGAGATATTTAGCTGTCAGTGTACAATTGACACACGAGATTTTAAGAGTTTCTTTTTTTTCTACAACCTTCTCATGAACCATTCCAAACCTATAATGTTCTTTTAAGGTATAAAGCAATGTTTAAGCGTTTTTAAAGTAATCAAATGACGCCATTCACTCAACAAATTTAAATGGTATCTTTAGAAGTTACTAGTGTTAACCTTTTACAGACCGAATTCAGATTCAGCCATATTTTGAATTCGTTTTCCGAATATTTTGCCTTCTAATGCGTTAGTTAAGGGATATTAGTCATTTAAACGGGGGGGGGGGGGAATTGTATACTATTTTCCCCTGTGTTCGCAGTTGTGAGCATGGGTCATTTCTGACTAATGACTTCTAACAAACTTTAACATTGGTTTCAAAAACGGAATTAGCACAGCTGCCAACCGTTCCGTTTTTATCGGAACATTTCCCACCACCAGGGGTAGAATCTTGTGATTTTTTTCGGTTGTCCATTGGGCAATCACCGAAATTATTTTGGTTGCCGGCAAATTAAGTTTCCTGCCAATAAAATTTCGCTACACACATTTTTTTAAGAGCATGCGGTAATTACAATGAAAATAAGTTGACAAACGTTTATTCATAAAATTGCCATTACTATTCGGAAATGAAAATAGAAATAGAAAGAAGTTCAGAATTAAAATAGGAAACTGCATTTTCAAGCTAAGGAATAAATATGGGAATAGTTATTTTTCTTGGTTGCCCGAGAGGCAACTGAATTTTTTGTTTTACCACCGCCTTCTAGAAACACTGCCCGTCATCTTTGGAAGTATACAATGAGAGAGGTGAAACGATTGGTGGCGCTACTTTCGTTGCCTACCTATCCCGAGATGTAGACAATTTAAATTAATAATTTTTATAACAAGAACTCTTAGCAGATATTGGTGTTAGAATGTAAAATTGATAAAAACTGTATAATAACACACATCTATATACATAAAAACTAAGTCGGGTTTGTTCCAACACTTGTAACTCAAGAATGGCTGGACCGATTTTAATCATCTTTGATTCGTTAGATTCGTCTTCGCCCCGAATAGCAGAATAACTATTAAAATTTTCGAAATTCCAATTAGAAATTTTTTTTATTTTATGTAATTTTTTTAATTTTTCCTCACCTAATTCGTAATAACGGCGGTAATTACGTTTGCAGCAAAACGGCATTTACATCATCGGATAGAGGAGAAAAGTTTCTTTTAAAAAAAGTTCTTTCTGAATATGTAGCATAATTTGCAAATTTTTAGGAATTTTTTTACTAAAAATGAGTTTGGTGGATCTTTTACGGCAGTTAAACCTCGACGTCATAAATTAAAAAACGTGTGAAATTTGTATAATCTGCAACACGAACGTCCTAGCGATTCTAAATAGCTCCTCGAGATTACACAGCTTGATGTTTTACACGAGACAGAACCATAGAGGATTTGCAAAGTATCGCTATATTGGATACATGGAAATTAATAAAATTGGTACTGCTTGGATATTAAATAGTTCTAACACTTTTTAAATAGTTAAAAATTAATGTGGCAAATGAAAATAACTATTTACCAGAATCATGACATTTCCTAGCGAATACTCAAACACACAATGGCTATTTTCAAATGACTTCATTTGGGGCAGACGTTATTGAAGAACATGGATATAATCAGACATTTAAGGTAGTCTATTTTGAAGAGAATAAATGCTTATTTTCTGGTTGATTCCTGCTTTACACACACACACACACTCTGGCCAACCTAAAAATCACCGCACTTTGGCGAGCTTCGGAGTCACGAGTCTCTAGGAGTTATGCACAAGTTTTAACGAAAATGAACAAATTAGCGATAAACGCACCATTTAAGGGATTTGAAGACAATTATTAAAACTATATTAACTGGCAACCTAAAAGTGTAATAATCTCTATATGCAAAGAAAGATGTCCTGACTGACTGATGATCATCGCCCAGCCAAATCTACCGCAGATATAGACATGAAATTTTAGGAACTCATAGCTTTTGTGCCCAAGGCGTCATATAAAAAGCGATTTTTGAAAATTCGAACATAGACGGCGGTGGCGACCTAAAACGTTCTTTTCACGTTTCCCTTCATATCTCAGGGGGTAAAAGAGATAGCCGTGAAATTCTTGCTTTAAAATATGACTAACAGAAATACCTAAAAGTCATTTTCAGGATTTTTTAGAATTCGCACTCAAACGAACGAAAAGGACCAAAACGTTCTTTAATGCTCTTTTCACATTTCTCTTCATATCTCAGAGGAAAAAAGAGAAAGCCAAAAAATTCTTGCTTTAAAATGCAACTAACAGCAATACCTAAAAATCATTTTCAGGGATTTTTAAAATTCGTACCCAAAAGGGGGAAAGGGTCCAAAACGTTCTTTTCACATTTCCCTTCATATATCAGAGGAAAAAAGAGATAACCCTAAAATTCTGGCTTAAAAGTATTGTGAACACAAATGCTTAAAATTCATTTTCAGGGTTCTTTAGAATTCGCATCAAAACGGGGATAAGGGGCCAAAACGTTATTTTCGAATTTGCCATCATATCTCAAATGGAACTGGAGATAGCCATAAAACTCTTGCTTTAGAATGTAGCAAACACGAATGCCTAACAATAATTTTCAGGGTGTTTTAGAATTCGCACCGAAACAGGTGTAAGGGGCCGAAACGTTTTTGACGTTCTTTTCACCTTTTCCTTCATGTATCAGAGGAAGACGAGATAGCTTAAAATTCTTGCTTAAAAATATAGTGAACACAAATGCCTTAAAATAATTTCCAGGATTTTCTAGAATTCACATCAAAACGGGGATAAGGGTCTAAACGTTGTTTCCAAATTTGCCATCATGTCTAAAAGGGAAATAGATAGCCATAAAGTTCTTGCTTTAAAATACAGCGCACACGAATGCATAACAGCCATTTTCAGAGTTTTTTAAAGTTCGTGTCCAAACTGGTGTAAGGGGCCAAAAAGTTACTTTCACATTTGTCTACATACATCGAAAGGAAATGAACATAGCCATAAATATCTTGCACTAAAATGAAACGAACACTAATTCATAAAAATCTTTTTCAAGGTTTTTTAAAAATCGACCTTAAAAAAGGATAATTGAGAAAAAAGGTTTTATCCACATATTTTTTTTAGCTCTTGAGTGCTGTTAATTCCAGACAAAGGTTTTTGTCTACCTGGTGAAAAGGCGAATCATGTTTCAAGGGTTGCCAGATTAAATGTCTCCAAATTTTACCATTTTTGGTGATTTATCGCGAAGTTTGGCATTAAAACAATGAGTCCTCGAAACGATATGTTCCATTTTTGTCGAGTGCTCCACCAGTGGCCGAGCGCTTAGGATGCTGAACTGGGAGACGGAAGGTGCCTGGTTCAAAACAAAATCGTGTCCGCCGACCTAATTGTTTGGAGTTTCCGTGGTTTCCTCCGAAACTTAGCATAATTACGGGTTAGCACCCCTTAGAAAGACTCCCATGTCAGGGCACCTCACCCCCGGCCTAGAGTCAACGTTTAGCTAATTGACCATAATCCCACAACAAAACCATCTTTGTCGAGAAATTGCCTAACCCTACTGTTTATTTAATTAGAATATTGTGTCTATATTCGTGTAAATAAAGGTGAAGTATAGTTAGAATATTTCTCGCAGGGATTTTAAAACAGTTTTAATAGACGATTTTAACGTAGATTTCAATTTTGAAGAACAAGACAAATACGCGGGGAATATGATGCACAGTCCAAATAGCATTTAAAAAAAATTAAGTATGGTTAGAATATGGCTGACGAATACTGTAAAACAGATTTTGTAGCGATTAAATATATAACCAAAGTATGTTTAATATATATTTATTTATTTTCCATTTATAATTGTTGGTTTATCAATGTCCATTCCGGGTGAAGAACGGGTGCTTCAGCTAGTTGTTAATAAATACCATTTATGGATGTTTCATATGTTTCCTTCCTCTAGATCGTTTAAAAAAAAATCTGAAACAACTAATGACTTTATTTTAAAAATAGTTTGTTTTCAATTCGAGCCCTCTCCACCTTCTTTTTTTTTTTTTTAAATGAAATATATATACATAAAATAATTTCTCCACTTAAAAAGGTTAAAACATTTAGTTGTAGAACTTTGGTTTTAAGTCTTTATAAATTTTAAATAAGAAAACAAAGCTACCAAATTTAGCTAAAACTCATTATAAATTAACAGCTGATTATGAATACATCAGATTATTTTATACTCTTACCATAAAAATAGGGACATTAACATTTCCAATATATTTTATTAAAAATGAAATCATCATTTTAAGTTTTTCATGCACCTTTATTATGAGTTCTAAATTTAGTAGATTTGGTTTTTCATTTGAAATGTGCTAATATACTTGTGTGTTATTATACGAAGTTTTTGTCGCTTTTAGATTCCAACACCGGTGTTTGTTAAAAGTTCTTGTTATAAAAAATATTAATTTAAATGGCTCGTATCTTGAGATAGATAGGTAACGTAAATGTCTCCACCTATCGCTTCACTTCTCCCATTGCATTCTTCCAAAGATGACAGGCAGTATTTCTTGAAAGAAGTGATTGTTCTGGGCAACCATAAGCGTAAAGTTTTCAAAATTATTGGGGGGGCTGTGCCCCACAACCACATATATTCCCGTCAGTGGCGTAGCCAAGGGTTTGGGGTTAGGGGGGGTTATAACCACCCCCATGAGGATTGATTTTTTTGCCATACAAAATCTATATCTTCACTCCCTTATCATCCCATGCAAGAGCTTTGCAATGTATTAGGTGCGTTATTGATTCCAGGGAAATATGTTGACATGCAAAAACTAAAAATAAGAACATTTAAACTTTTATTCACGTCGGGTTCTCAAAAGTAGCTGCAAAATATATATATCCGGATACTAGAGGTCAAAGCCCGTTGGAGAGGCAATTACAACGGGTGCTAGAAATATACACTCGATATCATACACCCGTATACATATGTGTGAGTTGCAGAAGTCGTAACCCCCCCCCCCCGATGAAAAATTTCTGGTTACGCCAATGATTCAGGTACATATAACTTACTCATAGCTGCCAACTACTACGGAATGTAATTAACCACTTTTTCTACATGATTTTTTGGCTTAAAATATAGCAAAATTTTTGTGCTGCGCGAGCGAGCGGGTTACTATTTTGAAAAAAATAATTAAGAAATATACTGTTTACAAAAAGTGGTTAATTATATTCTGTAGTAGTTGGCAGCTATGATATGACTTACTATATATAAGTGTAAATTATTGGAGGCGCTCGAGCTCTATGGGTCCATAGAATTCTACACCTATGTAAGGTAAGTATCCATGTTAGCATCTCCCTACCATGTTATAATTTAAAAATAGAAGCAAGGTAAAAAACTCAAAGGAGGAAAAAAAAAGAAAAACATTTCGATGAGATGGTGCATTTTAGACATCTTAACTTTTCTTCATTTCATACTTTACATTGCATAATCTGATTTTAATTAACCAGAGCCTGGCAAGGGCAGCTTATAGTAACATTGTGTGTTACGTGGCGTCACAATCTATATTATTAAAATCTGTGCGCGTCTGTCTGTCTGTAACATCATCTCCTCCGAAACTACTGGGAGCTGAGTTTCGATCGAGGTGTCCACAGATTCGAAAAATTCCGAGAAAGAACCTCCGCTAATTTAAATTTCGAAATTCGAATTATTTTAGGCGATATTGATAAAAAACCCGTCAAAAACGCTAATTTTTGATCTCCTTAATTCCCTAATTGTAACCCCCTGTAGTCAAAAAAGTGAGAAATGAGCATCGAGGTTGCCATGTTTGGCTATTTTATTAAATTATTCAGACTCCTGCAGTAAAAATAAAAGAATAATGATTTTTTTTTATCTGTCTAGATTATTTACAAAATTATTTTTAATTAAAGTATTGCGTGCATGTGAAATCATAGCAGGAATTCAATGTTTTTTATGTGTAAAAGAATAAGGGATTGGGAGATTTCCGAGACTAACATGTATATTTTTTAGTTTCGAATGAAAAAAATGGCTGATTTGGCGATTTCGAGAATGTAGTAGGTTCTACCGATTTGCACAGTTTTGGGCTTGGCGCAACTTACTGAGAACGTAGCGAAATAGTATTTTTAATAGCAAGTATTGGTTTTAATAGAATACGGAGCTATACTTCAATTTTTCATACAGAAATAATGCAGTTATTAAGGCGATTTTAAACAATCTATCTTCAGAATTTTCACCAAATTAAGTAAACTGATTTAAGTTAGAGGAATTCCGCCAAATTTCAGAAAATAATAATTCTCGCATTTTGTATACTGTCGTTACGGGGATTAAAACACGTTATAGTTAATAATTTAAATAACTGCTACTAATCAATTAGATGCCTGTATTAAATTTTGGCGAGCGAACTATATAAATGATACATAACTATTTCCCATTTTGATTGCTGTTAAATCAAACCTTCCAATGATTCCCTGAAAAAAAAAAAAAAAAAAAAATCTCGCAAAATGGTGTATGTTGGCATTTTGGCGATTGAAGTACTTACATGTAATATATAATTGATTCTTATATGTTAAAACAGCGCTACATTTCTTTTATTGCAAACTGTTAGAAACAGACGTAATTAATACTGTCTATGTTTTGTTTTACGAATTGAAATCTATGTTGATTCCTACTTTAGTACATTTCTTAGCAAAGTAGGCGAAAAATATTCAAATGTAGTGCAACTCTGTTCGTATTATGAATTCCGTTCCACAATTGAGATGAGCCAATGTCACTAGCGTATGCATAGATAATATTTTTTAATTCCGCCAAACAGGGTATTGCGAATTAGCTTTAGTGTCAAGTTTAATTTGTGATGTGAGCTATTTGGCATCGACTGGTGGCGTTAATTACGCAAATATGGCAGTTCTAGCAAAGGAAACATAGATAACTCATTTCGTGTTCTATTTTTAACATTGCTATAGTTTCCGTAGCAACGGAATCCATTGTTGCCACTTAAGTTGTTAAATTTTACAATTAAGTGAAACCACTCCTTTCTACAGCTTTTAAGACTCGAAAAAGTAAAAACGTATCAAATGTGAAACAAATAGAACTGTAACAGACTTGTGAGAATTAGCTTTAGTGTCAAGTTTAATTTGTGATTTGAGCTATTTAGCATCGACTGGTGGCGTTAATTACGGCAATATGGCAGTTCTAGCAAAGGAAACACAGATAACTCATTTCGTGTTCTATTTTTAACATTGCTATAGTTTCCGTAGCAACGGAATCCATTGTTGCCGCTTAAGTTGTTAAATTTCACAATTAATTGAAACCACTCCTTTCTACAGCTTTTAAGACTCGAAAAAGTGAAAACGTATCAAATGTGAAACAAATAGAACTGTAACAGATTTGCACCTTAAAAATAATCAAAATTTTTATGCAATTCTACATACCTTTAATTTTATTTCCTTCGCGTGTGGATGTCATTTTTTACGTCATTTTTGCTGTTTTGCTGGCCGATTATCAAGAAAAGCACATAACCTCTAATGTTTTTGCTCCTCCGGACATAAGCAAGAGCGTATGTCCGGCGCGTATTTGTGTAACCCCATTGTGTTGATCAGAATTTTCTGGTGTCAGATTTTTTAGACCTTTATTTTACCGCGGAGATTCCGATCCTGAAGTATATGGATCACTGATAGATGAAAAAAAAAATGATCAATTATGCACCAGCAGTGGCGTAGTCAAATTTTTCATGGGGCTGTTACGACTACTGCAACTCACATATATGTATGCGTGCATGTGATAAGGGAGTGAAGAATATACATTCCCAGTTCCCCAAAGCCCCATGTCTTAATTAAGATTATTTTACGAGAGAATTGAATAATCAGTATAAACTGAAGCAATGAAACTTTGCAGGTGTTTTTCCCAAAACTGAGAAACGGCAGATAAGCGTCTTCAATGTGGAAGTAGTGATATGGAAAACTGTTTAATTGGCAGCCGTAATGGGAAATGTAATCGATTATGCGCATGCTCAAAACGCCAAAAATTAAGAGAGTATAAAAAGTCGGGAATATGAAATGAAAATCAAAAATAAATCACCAGAGATTTTAGAATATGTACCACTACGAGAAAGATATTGCTATCAGGTGCACAACAATGAAACCCGTAAGGAATACAAAATACGATGTGTAAGTAATTGCTCTTTCCATGGCGTTTGTGGAATTTTTTCAAATAACGGGATCCGCTGTGATTAGAATATTTCCCTAGAAATGATTATGTAAAAGTTCTATTTATTTTTTCTTATATTTTCAAGTTACAGTAGGAACTCCGGAAACGACTTCCTATTTTGTTCAAATATTGAATTCGATACTATCCAACTAATCTTTTAAAAATAAAATATCAAATCAGTTGTTTATTTAGTGTGAATTTACAGTGAGATCAACGTCAGTTTTGTGCAACAAATGTGATACTGCATTAAAGAGTTCAGTCAGTGTAATAAACTTTTTCGCCAGAGGATTTTCACGAAAACAGGATGCATTTTTGGCTTTTAAATGTAAATAGCACATCCACTGTTTCATGTAGTTTTCTAATTTTGTAAAATTCAATAAAGTCATGTGTAACATAACTGCGCTAACGCATTGTCTACGCTTTACAAAGTGCAAGATAAAATAAAATAGTTGTCAACATCATGTTATTTACGTGGTATATATTAATGCTATAAATTAAACCTAAAAAAACAGAAATATATGATCTAGAAATCAGACATTTTTCGAAAGAGAAAAGTTTCGTCTGCATACCGTAAAGTTCTCTTCAAATCGCCAGTGACATTGACGTAGTTTCTGTGTCATCATGTTGTTATCGCCTTATATTTACCCACATGACGTCAACTTTTAGTCACGATTAAAGTAATTTTTCACATTTTGAGATTCCGCATTGTTGGATTAAATTCGAACTATATGTGTAAGGAAAATATTTCGTCTCCTACCGTGCGGAGAACGGGTAAGCAGCTAGTGAATACTAAATCATGATTGAAATCAAAAGAAGAAAAATTTTAAAAGTAAAAGATTTTTTTTTAAACGTTTGTAAATGGCGTGAATACTTTTTTTTTTCATGTTAGTATAAATCAGTTTTCTGTATTTAGTGCTAAATTATTGGGTGGGCTCAGCCCCATTTCACAATTTATTGGGGGGGCTCGAGCCCCACGGGCCCATATAACTCTACGCCCATGTGGGCAACTGCAAATTTCGAACCCTGCCCACTACTAATTTTTCCTTGGCAATTTGAGCGTAAAACAAGTCCATATTTTTAATTTAAAATAAAATTGTTCAAAAATAGTGGTGGAAAATGCTCCAACAAACGGTTGGTAGCTATGATATAGTGATGAGTAGCTTAAATCTGTGCTCTCCAACTTTCTTATCGCCACGAACCGGTCAAAGTTTTATAATTTTACCGCGGCTGACTGAGAGTGGGAGGGCGAAGGCATTGAATGTTTCTAATTTAGATTGGTTGGATTTAATAACTTTAATTTAATTGTATTTAAACATGCCTCCAAAATAAAATACAGTTACACACAAAAAAAAAGAAGAAGAAAATAAAGATTATAAAGTGGTGTAGCATTTCAACAGGCAGAGTTGTTGTCTGGAATAGTTTTAAGGAAAGAACATTTATTCTCTATTTCATGACTGCAATTTTAATTCATGATCTTGAAATCTTTAATAAACAGCAAAAAGAAAAGAGAAATGTTAAAAGAATTAAAATATTTCTTATGTTACAAAGGTATAAATCAACACAAGCACGACAAGGTTGCAAAAACCCGAGAGAAATACACCAAAGTAAATAAAATCAAAAGAATGTAATGTTCCTTGGCGGCCCGGTACTATTTGATCCGAAGACCGGGACC
The DNA here is from genome assembly GCA_038373885.1 of Cheiracanthium punctorium. Lineage (NCBI taxonomy): Eukaryota > Metazoa > Arthropoda > Arachnida > Araneae > Cheiracanthiidae > Cheiracanthium > Cheiracanthium punctorium. Next base: position 34,626 of record JAWZYV010016631.1, read on the forward strand.
GGTCCGTGGCCCGGGTTGTGGACCAATGGCTTTAATAATAAGTGACATATTAATAGTCCGGGAGCCAGCGACAGATTTTTGCGACCAAAATCCTCTCAGCCCATAATTTCTCAGATGATTAAGACGGTTGTGTGTTGAAGCATGGTGATCGTCAGCTGCCGCACCATGGGTGGGTTGGGCGGCGGCCGCCTCCCAGACACGTAAAAAAAGAAAAAAAAAATCAGTCATTTCCTCCCGGTTGAAAATTTCTGAAATAATAGTTGACATAGTACTTGTTTGAAAAAAAACCGTCAGTTGGCCAAGCGGCGGTGGATTGTATGTCAGCTGCTCATACGAACATGTAAAAAAAAATTTTTTTTTCAATGATTTCCTCCCGGTTGAAAATTTGACTGATGTTAGTTTACATTCTACTTTAAATTAAAAAACAAGTCAGCTGGCTGTATGCCGGTGGAAAACCCGTCAGCTGGCACAGTGAAAGTGAGGCGCGGAAAGGTAGTGTGGCCGCCGCTAGCCTATTTCAATGCACCAGCTGACGGGTTTTCCCCCGGCATACGGCCAGCTGAATTTTTTTATTATGGCAAGAATTATTCAACTATTATTTGACAAATTTTCAACCGGGAGGAAATAACGCATTTTATTTTATTGGACACAATGCGCCCTGCAGGTGAGTTGCAAACATAATCAGGAAATAATCAAGAAACGAATGACAAAAATTAAGTTTGAATATAAATATATCAATATATTTTTTATTTACAGTAAATATTTATTATAATTCTTAAATACTATAATGTTTCATCTTCACTTGTGGCACTCTCATAGTCCTCCGAATCACTTTGTGAATCATCGAAATTGTCTGCCATTATGTGTCCATCATGAAGAAGACAATGCTGTTGTTGATGTGGCGACTCTGTATTTTGGTGGTAAAGCTGTAAAGCTTCTATAGCACTCGCTGTGGTACAGCTGAAAATCGTTCGGCTGTGCAGGAATTACTATTTCTTTTCCAACTAAATTATTCTGTTTTCAAGTAATTAGGATTTCGCTGCACTTCCCCAAATTTTCTTTATTGAAAGACTTCAATTTTGAAGTAGTCTTTTTGCAAAAAACGCAAAACGGATTTACAATCGACATTTTATTAAGTAATTTAAAGCAGTTCGACAGTCTTTTTAAGATCCATTCTACCGAAACGTTTGGACGATCTGTTTCCACTGACTATTTCAAAATATCTCCAATTCCAAAATATTAATTTTTATATTTCCAAAACGATCAAATTATGCTATTCTGAAAACATGAAAAATTTTCGCATTCGAAAGATTTCATTTTGTATACACAGCCATTCTTATATACAGGCAGACGATTTCTTTGCTTGGCTCGAAGTCCGCTTATAAATCCTCGATTTATTTTTGAGAAGAAAAATTAAACTGTGTAATCTAGAAAAGCAATTTAAAAGGAAGGAATCACAATTTTTCCTTCAAAGCCGGATATAACGTCAATATAACGTCCTTTTCCGCTTGCAGAGCCGAATTTTGTCACACAAATGATAAACTTTTTTGACCCAGAGAAATAAAATTGAGCTGAAAATGCCAAAAAATCGCTTAAAAATGAGGAAACCGGTGGTTTTCATGTTTTTAAAGTAGCACAGATTGTTTTTTTTTTTATATTTCTATACATAATTATGAAAAATAGTAGGATTATTGAGGATATGATATCAGCGCGTTGTGTCCAATAAAATAAAGTGTGTTATTTCCTACCGGTTGAAAATTTGTCAAATAATAGTTGACATAATTCTTGCTATAATAAAAAAATTCAGCTGGCCGTATGCCGGGGGAAAATCCGTCAGCTGGTGCATTGAAATAGGCTAGCGGCGGCCACACTACTTTTCCGTGCCACACTTTCACTGTGCCAGCTGACGGGTTTTCCACCGGCATACAGCCAGCTGACTTGTTTTTTAATTTAAAGTAGAATGTAAACTAACATCTGTCAAATTTTCAACCTGGAGGAAATCATTGAAAAAAAAATTTTTTTTTACATGTTCGTATGAGCAGCTGACGTATAATCCACCGCCGCTTGGCCAGCTGGCGGTTTTTTTTCAAACAAGTACTATGTCAACTATTATTTCAGAAATTTTCAACCGGGAGGAAATGACTGATTTTTTTTTTCTTTTTTTACGTGTCTGGGAGGCGGCCGCCGCCCAACCCACCCATGGTGCGGCAGCTGACGATCACCATGCTTCAACACACAACCGTCTTAATCATCTGAGAAATTATGGGCTGAGAGGATTTTGGTCGCAAAAATCTGTCGCTGGCTCCCGGACTATTAATATGTCACTTATTATTAAAGCCATTGGTCCACAACCCGGGCCACGGACCGGTCCCGGTCTTCGGATCAAATAGTACCGGGCCGCCAAGGAACATTACATTCTTTTGATTTTATTTACTTTGGTGTATTTCTCTCGGGTTTTTGCAACCTTGTCGTGCTTGTGTTGATTTATACCTTTGTAACATAAGAAATATTTTAATTCTTTTAACATTTCTCTTTTCTTTTTGCTGTTTATTAATTTCGAAATTTAAATTAGCGGAAGACCTTCCTCGGAATTTTTCGAATAAGTGGACACCTCGATCGAAACTCAACTCCCAGCCGTTTCGGAGGAGATGATGTTACACACAGACAGACAGACGCGCACAGATTTTAATAGTATAGACTAGCTGCGTACCCGTTCTCTGCACGGTGGAAAACGCATACTTTCCTTAAACATATATAATTCGAATTAAACCCAGTAATGCGGAATCTCAAAACGTGAAAAAATACTTGAATCGTGACTAAAAGTTGACGTCATGAGTGCAAATTTTAGACGACTGCAACATGATGACACAAAAACTACGTCAATGTGACTGGCGATCAAAAAAGAAAGAACTTTATGGTAATAAGACAAAACGTTTCTCTTTCGAAAAATGCCTGATTTCTACACCATATAATTCTTTTTATGAGGTTTAATTTAATGCATTAATATATAGTATATACCACATAAATAACATTACATAATGTTGACAGTAATTTTATCTTTCATTTTTCAAAGTGTGGACAATGCATTAGCGCAGTTATGTTACACACGACTTTATTAAATTTTACCTAAATTAAAATCCCTACATGAAACAATGGATGCATCATTTACGTTTAAAAGCCAAAAATGCACCCTGCTCCGTTGAAAATCATGTCGCTTTTGTAAATGAAAACGTTCGTGATGTAACTTCTGAGAAAAAGCTTATTACCCTTATTGAACTCTTAATGCAGTATCACACTTGTTACATAAAAGTGACGTTTATCTCACTGTCAATTCGCAATAAATAAATAACTAATTTCATTTTTCACAGATTACAGTTGACCCCTTTATAACATGGGTCTACAACACGAATTCTCAGAACACGACGAAAACATTACGATTGTTTTTCGTGTAACACGTTAAAAGAGACTCGTACAGCACGGTAAAATGAGACTATGTTCTGATATTATGACGCCTTAGCTCCTGCAATTAACATTCCTCTTGAATGGTAACACCAAACATCATTGCATTTTTACGGAGCACAAATAAGTTTTGCCGCGATTATACCGCGCAGTCCGCACTCCAGGTGGAGTATAGCGCAGGACCCGTACAACACGGATTCTTATAACACGGAACGTATCTACCGTGTTATAGAGAATTTACTGTTGTCGCATAGTGTCAAATTCAATAGTTAAGAAAATTCTGGGTTGCCGTATTTGGTAATATTTCATCTTACCTTGGTGGCCGAAATTTATTAAATCCAAATATTCGAACTGTATCAAAAATAAAATTTACAAAAAGTAAAATTTTTAATTTTGTATAACCCTCAGAACAACTTCGGAGTTTGCCATCTATGACGGTTTTTCATGACGTTACAACTTATGCTTGCGTACAGTGGCGTAGCCAAGGAGGGGATAGGGGGTCACAACCCCCCAATCGGAGTTTTTTTGCCATACAAAATGTATATTCTTCACTCCCTTATCGCACACACGTGTACATATATGTGAGTTGCGGTATTCGTAACATTCCCATGAAAAATTTCTGGCTACTCCTGCTTAATCAATATACTTCAGGATCGGAATCTCCGCGGTAAAAAGAATGGTCTAAAAAATGTGACACCAGAAAATTCTGATTAACACAATGGGGTTACACAAATACGCGCCGGACACACGCTCTTGCTTCCGGAGGAGCAAATACATTAGAGGGTATGTGCTGCTCCGGATAATCTGCCAGCAAAACAGCAAAAATGACGTAAAAAATGACATCCACACTCGAAGGAAATAAAATTAAAGGTATGTAGAATTGCATAAAAACTTCGATTATTTTTAAGGTGCAAGTCTGTTACAGTTCTATTTGTTTCACAATTAATGCGTTTTCACTTTTTCGATTCTTAAAAGCTGTAGAAATGAGTGGTTTCACTTAATTGTAAAATTTAACAACTTAAGTGGCAACAATGGATTCCGTTGCTACGGAAACTATAGCAATGTTAAAAATAGAACATGAAATGAGTTATTCATGTTTACTTTGCTAGAACTGCCATATTGGCGAAATTAACACCGCCAGTCGATGGCAAATAGCTCAAACCACAAATTAAACTTGACACTAAAGGCAATACGCAATACTCTGCTTGGCGGAATTTTAAAAAAATTATCTATGAATACGCTAGTGACATCGGCTCCTCTCAATTGTGGAATGGAATTAATAATATGTACAGAGTTGCACTACATTTGAATATTTTTCGCCAACTTTGCTAAGAAATGTACTGAAGTAGGAATCAACAAACATTTCAATTCGTAAAACAAAAAAATATATTAGATAGTATTAATTACGCCTTTCTAACAGCTTTTAGTAAAAGAAACTTCCGTAGCGCTGCTTTAACAAATCAGAATCAATTATTTATTACAGAGTACTTCGATCGCCAAATGCCAACATACACCATTTTGCGAGATTTTTTTTGTTTTCAGAGAATCATTCGAAGCATTGATTTAACAGCAATCAAAATGGGAAATAGTTATCTATCATTTATATGGTTCCATCGCCAAAATTTGATGCAGGCATATTATTGATAATTAGCAATTATTTAAATTATTATTAACTATAACGGGTTTTAATCACCGTTAACTACCATGTACAAAATGCGAGAATTTCAATTTTCTGAAATTTGGCGGAATTCCTCTAACTTAAATCAGTTTACTTAATTTCGTGAAAATTCTATAGATCGTTTAAAATCGCCTTAATAACTGCATTACTTCTATATGAAAAATCGAAGTATAGCGCCTTAAAACTTATACTTGTTATTAAAAATACTATTTCGTTACGCTCTCGGTAATTTGCGTCAAGCCTAAAACTGTACAAATCGGTAGAACCTACTACTTTCTCAAAATCGCCAAATGAGCCATTTTTTTTTTCGGCCAAACTAAAAAATATACATATTAGTCTCGGAAATCTCTCAATCCCTTATTCTTTTACACATAAAAAACATTGAATTCCAGCTCTGATTTAACATGAACGCAATATTTTAATTAAAAAATAACTTTGTAAATAATCTAAACATAAAAAAATCATTATTCTTTATTTTTACTGCAGGAGTCTAAATAATTTAATAAAATAGCCAAACATGGCAACCTCGATGCTTATTTCTCACTTTTTTGACTACAGGGGTTACAATTGCTGAATTACGGGGATCAAAAATTAGCGTTTTTGACGGGTTTTTTATCAATATCTCCTAAAATAATTCGAATTTCGAAATTTAAATTAGCGGAAGACCTTCCTCGGAATTTTCTGAATCTGTGGACTCCTCGATCGAAACTCAACTCCCAGCCGTTTAGGAGGAGATGATGCTACACACAGACAGACAGACGCGCACAGATTTTAATAGTAGTATAGATAGATTCTGAAATTTAATGTTGCCACAATTGTAAAGTTAGATTACAGCTTTTATTTAGAAGGATGTACAAATCAAATTAAGATATTCCCTTGTGTTTTCTGTAACAATAGACAGAAACATAAATTTTCTGCATAAATGTTTAAAATTGACGATTGACGTACAAGGAAGTCATGTGGTGTCCACATTCCACATCAGATATTTTATGAAATAATCGTACATCGCTGTAAGAACTTTTAACAATATTTTACTGGCTACGTCACTATAGGTATAGCATACTATTATAACAGTTCTAAATTTTAGAGAGGGTTACTGAAATTTAACTAGTACTATGTAAAGATAATTCAGATTATTATGTTTAATACATAAAACTCTATGAAGAGGAAGTATCTTTTTCCAGGGTTGGAAAAAAACCCGGTTTATTTGAAAAAAACCAAAAAACCGGGTTTATTTGGTTTAAACCGGGTTTTTTTGGTTTAAACCAGGTTTTTTTGGGGTTTTTTTTTTAAATCCTTTTATAATTACATGTTACATATTTATAAATAAAATTATTTGTAAAATGTTCAAATAAAAATTAATATTTCTTCTGAAAATAATTAAAACAAAGTAAATAAAAAATTGTTTGTGTACTTATGTGGACATTGAAATCATTCAATTTTAATATTTTATTTAGAGATACTATTTTTTTATATTTAGTATCTACTTATATAATAACGCTAATGTATGCGGTACCAAAATTGACGATATTTTTATGCTGGGAGCGGCAAGAACTAGATGTAAACATTAGCGTAATAACAATAACACACGTGCAAAAATCCAGATTAACAGTTCAATGACATCAAGTGAAGCAAGCCTATTCGTTACTGGTTACGTGTGCCACGCAGTAGATAGATTAAAAAATAACAATGTATGTGCAAAGAAGCAAAGTCTTTCGGATTTTTTTACTTCACGTTTATTGCACATTAAAAAAAAAAAAAACACTTTGCAATGGGTTGAAGTATATTTTAGCCATTTCGTGTTTCCATACACAAAA
>JAWZYV010016632.1:0-40317 GCA_038373885.1 Cheiracanthium punctorium
ATCGAATCTGCTGTATATGATATTCTGCGACACATCACTGCATTAGACAGCGACAAATTCTGCAGGAAAGACAGTAGTAGTCGGGGAAGGGTGTAGCTCACGACTTATTGATCATATACGTATGTTATACACAGCCAACATGGTCCCCAGTTTTGAGCCATCAGTGTAAACAACAGTTTAAATTAGCGGTTACATATCCAAGATGTTGATTGCAAAAAAGCATGAGTATGGAAGGATACGTACTGGACTTGTTAGTCTTAAGCCAAGAAGCAAATGGCGAAAGATTGCTGAGGCATGACATCCGCTGCACGAAGAGCTGGTTCCTCAAGAGCAGTCCAATAAGATTGGAAAACTCAAGGTCATAACAGCAAGTTGACTAAAAACAGCTAAATAATGATGTTGGGATTCATGTTTTACGAATAATAGTTTTTTTAATTATGAAGATAAGACACTATAGAGCTTTTCATTACAGTCCACTTTTCTCGGTCTCGTGCCCATATCTAATTTTAAAGACATTTCAAGTCAAAATTATCTGAAGATTAGCAATCTTCGTATATTTTCGCTATATGATTTATTTCAGCTAAAATAGCAGGTTTGTTGTCACATACACGTAAAAAAGCAGCTTCTCAGCATTTTATATCTACTCTATTTTGTGCAATTTTCTCACAGCAACCATACTGTTCATATTCACACATGCACAGAGGAAAAAATATGGCACTGACACATGATGCATAATGAATTGGCGTTAGAATTTATGAATCTTTGTAATTTTCTATAATACTAGATCACTAGAACGAGACACTTCTGAAACCACTTACCCAATTTATAACTCTCAGTAAGCTGGTACTGTGTACCCAGATGAAAGAATATCTGTAAATAGCTGCATACACCTAGTGGATAGACCAAACTGTAAACAGGATGCCTACTAATTTCTGAAAGTCTATTTAGACTTCTGGGAGCTTCTATAAAAAAATTTCCTCCCGCAAACAGCAAAAAAAAACAAAATACTATGAGTTTCAGGTTAGGTACTGGTTGGTTAAAATTTAACCAATATTGACAATACTACTTGTGCTACGCTTGGCTACTTATGCGATATATCTAGAACAATATTAAATACAGATGCCTAATTTCAAAACACAAACTTTTATCTTCTAGTCTACTACACTACAAATCTAGAAAATACAGAATGTGAACAAACAGTGAAAATGTAGGGTTAATTTTGCATTAGTCGGGTGCCAAATGTCGCCAATTTGAAACAAACGGCATGCCAAGTCGCCAAGCAAAGCAGATGATAAACATACCGTCAATGGAACTAAAAGTCTAAAATGTTCAACTATAAACCAAATACTAATTAATAGTAAGCAAAACAAGTTTAACTTTAAAAATATTAATGAATTGTAAACAAAAAACAGTTTTTACCGCAAAAGAATGTATATAATTATTGGATTTTCCAGAATACCGGTGACTGTCCTTGAGAATTTGCTCCAAATAGATCATGTTACTCCTTACTCCACATAAATTCAGCATTTTTCAGCAGCCACTGTTCTTTCATTTTGTAAATAAGCTCTCATACTATCCAACTATTTGTGTCAGGACCACAGATTTTTTTTTTTTGCTCAGTAAAACTTCTTCTACACAAACTTCTCTTTAGTTGTTCCAATCTACAACTGTATTATGATTCATATCCAATACAGTCTGCGATTGTAAGAAATTTGGTGGAATTCTACATTATTTGGAGATTTTTCGCTTGAGCCTGATAATTTTCTCGTTACACAAACTAGTCATTCTGCTGTGATTAGCGAGGATGTTGTGCACTAGAAATTCTTGACCATAACAATTATTGTTCACCTACATGCACAATTCTAGATCAGTTCTTATAGTTTTGGGCACAGAAAACAACCATCAATTCATTCTAGGGGAGAGTGACATTTTTAAAAAAAAATTTTTTTTTTCGGTGCTTTTAAAAATTTTTGGGCAGTCAAATTTTTTTTAAAAATATTTCCGACTTCCCTTTCCCTACATTTTACGGATTAATTTCCGTAATTTAATAGGCACATATAACACTATGTGCTCCCCATCTAAAATATTTTCTTTAGCATCTAGGGGGAGTATCAGAGTCATCCCAGAATGAAAAAGGGCAGGTGCAGTCCCCTTTAAAAAAGGGCAATTTAAGCTTTCAAGGGCATCAGAATATAAAGAGGCACTATAAAGAATATATATTTTAAAATTCATATTTCATATTATATATATTTTTGGGGGGTCCAGGACCCCCCCCCCCGAAATTTTATTTTTGTTCTAAAATTGTAGTCCTTTGTGTTTTAACCTTTTTTCCCTTTTTGGCCCCCCCCCCCCCCCCCCCAAACTGTTCTCTGGATACGGCCTGTATAACAAAGCAAATATTCCCCATTTACTTTTTTAAAAAAAAGCGCCAACAATACAATTTTTTTTCATATTAAACTGCTTTTTAATACTAAAGTTTTTTTTTTTTTTTTTTTTTTGGGGGGGGGGGGGGGTGAGGAGTCACATAAAAAAATTTGGGCTTTAAAAATTTTTCATGTATAGTAAAGCAAAAAAAAAGGGTTAATTTACAAGAGGGGGGTGTTTAGAATAGTGTTGACTCATAGAAAAAAAGGGCACAGGGGGGGAATTTCAGAAGGACCCTGTTCTTTAAAAGGGGCACTTTGGGGTTCCACAAATGTACAGGTAGTAACATATAAGACAGGGTTTGAAACTATCTGACCCCCGAAACTTTTAAAGTAGAGTTGTAATATGTGTTCTACTACAATGCATAGTTATATTTTTTCCTTTTTGTCTTATTTTTTTTCCCCTAAACTTTTGAGAAAATATCCTTAAAAAAGTGAAGCGAAAAAAAGGAAAAAGGATTTTTTGATAATTTTTTGCTCTAAGATGACATAAATATTGAATTAAATCTTAGATAACTGAATTTTTTTGATTTTTTTTTAAAAAAGAATTTTTAAATAAAAGTCTTTTGAATTTTCTGCTTTTTTTTGCTCAAAATTACATAACTTACTGTTTATTATTTTAAAAATTTTGTTGAAGTAGGTTTCAGAAATTTTTAGCCAACATATTTTTTAGGCAGTGGGGAAAAGGAAAGGGGGACTGCTAATTTTTTTCTTAAATTTTATCACACTTCATACTGGACCAATTATGGATCACTTCTATAGGATGTTTTATTTATATTGGTAAAAAATTTTTTAAAACAAAAAAAGGATGTCATTAAAGTGGTTTGGGATAGATGTGTTCAGCTATAATAAAAAAATAAAATTAAAATAATAAAATCAAAATTTTAAATTCTTTTGTTCAAAATATTATTGAATGATTTTCCAAAGTAAAGTTTTTGAAGTTACCATTATTACTTTTTAACTTTTAAAAATTTGGATCAAAAAATTTTAAAACTCATCCATAAATTGATAACTAAGAAATTGGGAAAATTTTTGAATCTGAACACAGAAGATTGCTAAAAAAATACATTCATGAAAATTTTTTGTATTGCATCAAGGGTTTGGAAGTACACTATATAAAATCAAATTACTGAAATATATTTTGTTCTTCTTTTTCCCTTTCTAATTTAATGTTTGCTCATTCAAAAAAATAATATAAGTTAAGCACATCTTTAAAATAATAAAAAAAATTTACTACATGTAAGTTTTTTAGCAGGATAAAAAAAATTTTTTTTTAAAACTCACAGAATTGTCCTAATGTGTGAAAAAAATTTTTATTTTTAAATAATTTTTTTTTATAGCTTTTTTTTTAATTTTTTGTAAAAATACTTAAAAAGTTCTTTTTTAAAAACCTAAATTTTCGTTCTTCAACTGCTTTAATAATTTAAAATAAAAAAAAAGTATTAAATTTTTTGACTATCAAATTTTTTTTAATCAGCTTAAAAAAATAAAAATAATTTTAACACCCTGTTTAAAAGTACTCAAAAAAATTTACATTTAAAAAGACTTCCAGAATCATTTCAAATTTTTTTTATTTTTTATTTTTAAAAAACTGAAATAAGTTTAAATTGATGACGTTTTATGAATAATTTAAGACCAATTTTGTTTTTTTAAGACATTCTTTCCAGAACTCTTTATTGCTTTTATTTTTTTATTATTTATTTTGTTCATTCTTTTAAAATGTTGAGAATTTTTTAAAAATCGGAAATCATAATATGAATGTTGAATACAAATCTTGTCAAAGTCTGATTTACTAAATTTGCAGTTACTCCACTTTGTACAATTAAAAAAGTTTCGTAAAAAGGGGGGGGGGGGGGATCCCGCCCGGGGGCAAGGTAAAAACAAGATGGTGGCCGGCAGGACCCTAAAAAAATATGGTGGAAACTAAAAGGGGCCCAAATGGGGGGGCAGAAAGCTGAAAATTAAAAAAAAAATGGGCCGGGAAACTGAAGGCTGCACCCGGGGCCCAAAAACCCGGCGCTACACCAATAGCCAAAGATCATTATTTTCCTTAATTTGGCAAAAGCATAAATTTTTTTAATTGCTGTATTTGCAATCGCTCGATTTTCAGACCGATTTGAGTGGATAAGCCCTGAACATAGTTGACCTGAAGTGTTGAAGTTCCCACGTTCGGGCCCCCGGCCGCGCGACTGTCGGTCTGAATTTTTTGGGCGGTTTCATCCCAAGTAAAGTCAATAAAGTTTGAACTCCTTAAAAGTATCCAACCAAACCCCCCCCCCCCCCCGGAGATACCCTTGTCTAGGCTTGCCCTAACAAACAAACAAAACCCGCAGAATTTTCGAATCGCAAAACTCGTTTTTAAGGATACTTTTTGTTCTCTGAATAAAATAGATTAGTAAATAAATGTTATACATTAAAAATAATAGTACTAAGAAAGCCCATTAAAAGAGGAAATCGTTTAGGGGAGGAAAAAAAAATAAATTTTTAGTGTGCAAAATTTAAAAACAAGAGAAAACAAAAGCTGGGGACGAAAACGGATAATGATTGTTTGATAACTCCAACTACATATTTGTCAAAAAGTAGCTACCCAATTTTAGGGATTGAAGAGGAATCAGAAATATTTAGATAACTTCATAAAATTTTGAATTTCCCACCGTATGTTTCTTTCCCCCAACTCCCAACTGAAATGCCCACGTAGACTTAAGTTTCTGCCCTGCGATCGGGCTTTCTCACTTGAGACAGCAAAAACAAAACACACTAGGGCCTTTTCTCGGTTACACGCATGCGCGACGCAAAAGAAAAACAGAAGCAATGAAAAAAGGCATTTTAAATAAATTACACGATGTGGAAAGATTCCGATTTCATAGACTGTCTTCTGTGAAAGGGCCGCTTTTATTCGAACCTATTTTTTTATGATAGGGTTTATTGCACTCAAGCGTAGTTCTGTGAAGGGGCCGTTTTATTTAACGTATTTTCGTGATGGGGGGGCACGCAAATGGGTATGTAGGTAAAAAAAAAAGTAGTGATTGTTTGACTAAGAATATAATAAAATTTTAAAAGGAGGGGGGGCAGAAAGAGAAGAGAATTGGGCAGGCTGGGCACTAAAAAGACTAGAAAAGGGCCGCCGGGCGTCTGTCAATCCACTGCCAAATCAATCCTAGACTAAACACTAGAATCTGTGAAGGGTGCTAACAGAATGTCAACAAAGAGGAAGAGATGCTGCAACGCCAATAAATGTAAACATAGGGGAGAAGAATGGCGCCATGAAATGAAATCAGCGCGTAGAAGAGGCGGGGGGCGGAGAGGGGCAGGGGTGCGTGTATTTGGGGTTGTAAGTGTGGGCCGAAAGGGGGGCGTGGTGGGGCGATTTGTTATGTTTGTGAGGAGAGTGGGGGGCCGAGAGTAGGGGGGAGGCTGGTGGAGAGAGGAGGTGGTGATTCATAGGGCTGTGGTCTCGTAGGAAGGGGGAGTGGCGTTGGTGGCGATGAGTGCGATCTCGCGCCCTTGTCGAAAAACGGGCTAGCGCATGCGCGGCACTATGGAGTATTCAGCGAGTACTATTGTTCGCAAGCTTCACATAACGACTTAATTTCTCTGGACTTTATAAAAAGTCTCCTTTTCAGGTTTGTTGGTGAAACATGCTTTATACAGAGCAAGTTTTTTCAAATATATTGTAAAAGTATATAAAAAGACTAACATATAAAAGTTAAAAAAAGAAAAATTGACTATAACATAACAATATCAAAATATTGAAAGAATTTATTATGCCGCCATGACATATCCATCTGTTTTTTCTGTTTTTAGAACGTTTTGCAATACACGTACAATACACAAAAAGTAAAATAACAATAAATTACTGTTTAAAACAGATCAATAACAATCTTTAAACAGCAAAGTTCATTTTGTATTTTTGTTTGTTTTTCGTTCTTTTCGTAGAAATAAAACTAATTAGTCTCAAGAATATGCACTTAAAAATTCTTAATGAAACAAGAGATGATTGCAGTCTGAAATTAAAGTGGTACACGTATTAAAGCAATTCAGTCCTTTTTCTTGCACATGTCAAGGACAGGTATAAAACAACTAGCAGAAATATCTAAATACAGATGACCAGATGTGTGTCAGAAACTTTTTATAACTATTTCCTAACAAAAAAAGACCCCCCATAACAAGATGAATTAAACTTAACCCTTTAACTGAAAATGCCTATTCATTTACTGCAATAAATCCAACTTTTATAACATAAAAATCTTAGAAATTTTTCATACAGATTTGTAAAAACACTTTTCTTAAATTAACGTTTCTTTGTAGAACCTTCTATTAAAATGATCGTGTCCAACAAAGCCTTTAAATATAGTCAAGAAAACATCAAATTTTACTATTTTGTCAGAGTATAAATTTAATCACTTTTCAAGGGGTTTACGGGAGGGGAAAACAGCAGTGTTGATATCATTGCATAAAGTTTTAAAGGGAGGAATTGTGAGAAATTTTTATTTGTTAAAGAGAAAAAACCCCAGAATAACTGACAGTTTTACTTCTCTTCACAACATTCATTTTCACTTCCTAACTTGTTACTTCTTCACGTTTGGGTAAAGTCCCATTATTAATGTTTGAATGTCTTGCCGGATCTTCCTCTGGAGTTTTGCTCTTTGATCAATGTTAGCCAGCAGTATTGCATGTGAGCATGGGGGGGGGGGTGGGGGGGGGGACTATCATCAGCAGGCCTTTAATATCCAGTATAATTGGCAGCTAGGATCAGCTTCAAAGAGCGTGCCTTGGTCCACCTTCAGAAAATTCAGCATCCCATGAGCTGATATCATCAGTCCTCTTTTCCTTGTGCTCCTCATCCTCCGGAGGAGGGGGGTCATCCCTGTGGTAAGGGCCCACTGAATCACTTTCTTGAGGATTGCAAGAGCTAGCACATTGGGAAGGGGAACAACGTTGCTTGCTCCTCACGTCGTCCATTCCTCCAAGTCCTCAAGCATTGTTTTGAACGTGACTGATGCTTTGGGCAATCTCAACGAAATCTACTTCAAGAGAATCTCAACCAATCAGAACTCTGCAAACTTGATATTCGGCATACTGTGAATCTGGAAGCCTAAATCAATGAAAATCTAGAAATAACAAGAGTGTGATAAAAGAGATTATTTCCACGTGTATGAAATAGGAGTTGGTTGGTTACGGGTATAATTGGCAACAAAGATCTAAATAGAATACATAGTACATGATTAAATGTGAAAATAGCATAAGCAAATATCCCCAAGCAAATAATAAAATACCACAACAATGCCAAATTACTACAAAGAAAGCCCCACATAGTAAGTTGTTAAATAACACAAAGACAGAACAAGAAGAATTCCTTAACAGAAAACTGGTGTACACGAATAAAATAATTAAAGATTTTAGAAAATAATGCATAAAAAAGTTACATATTACTCCATGAGATGTCCAATTTTTCAGCATTTCAGAAAGTTTTACCAATTCTCAGTCTGGGGTCGATTCCCACCTTCAAAATCAACCCCCCCCCCCCCCAAAATTTCCTTTTTTTGGAGCTTAACATCCCAGATTTCAATGATATTTCATTTATAGTTAGAAATAAAGTATTATGGAAAAAACCAGATTTTTAATTTTTTTCATAGACCAGTAATTTATTCTTTGAATTTTTTAAAAACTGAGAAAAAAGTGCAAAAATTTCACACTGTTGCCATATGACCAAAATCTTCCAAAATTCTGCAATTTGTCCCCAGAGCACTAATATCTCATTTTAAAGCTCTTTTTATTGGGCATTAATTTATGACATGCAACACAAAGTATTATTAAAATAATTCCAATTTTTCTGAAATTTTAAATTTTATTTTTTTAAACAACTTTGATTAAAAAAAAAATCTGTTGACTTATTGTCTAGAGGTAGGCAGAAGTTTCATGATGGAAGAAATAATGACTTTAAGAAATGTCCCAAAAGCATTCAAAATACTTCAAGTTTAAGCCAAGCCTCCACAAAGATTCAGAAGAAATGCTTTTCTCTATTTTTCTTTCCATCGCTGTTTGTGGTTTTGGTTTGGCATGAATGCTACAATAGAAAAGGAGTTATAGGTTTTAGAAGGAAATTAATCAGTATGGATTCTTTTCTTTAGTTTTTGGGTTTTTGATTCAGTAGTTTTAGTTTTCAACTGCCTGGACTAAAACAGATTCTATTTTTACATCTGGGTCAGAGGTTTGAGCCAGGCTTTTTAATGGTAGATTAAATTTTTTAAGCCAAAGTTCCGACCATCCAATCAAAGGAAGAGTTTGTTATTTTATTATATTTAGATTTGTTTGCAGTATTTTCACTACTGGGTTTTTCCCACAGTATTTGGTCTTCCCACAAGTATGGAAAAAAAAATAATATATATCCTCGTTAAATAATGAGCGGAGTATGCTAATGAGATGTGTGTGGGGTGGCGTTTGCTATAAGGTAGCCAGAGAGCTGTTCGGAATCCGGGTCAAATTAATTTGGCACAGAGGGCTAAGATAGGTAAAAAAAAAAGCTCAGTGCTTCGTAAAAAAAAAAATTTTGAAAATTCGAATTATTTAGAAGATATTAATTAAAAAACAAGAAAGAAATGGTAGCATCTAGCTTACCATATTTGGCGACCTTGCTCCAGCAAAAAACGATTTATGCTTTCGCAACAAAGCAGGAAAGCTCTTAAAAGTATGTTGGATTCGAAAAAACATGAAGTTGGAATTACGCCAAGTTTCACGAGAAATAAATACGTGTGTTAACATAAAGTTAACTATTTTCGGAACAGCTTTAGTATGGTCCCTTTTTGGCGATTTTTTGATTTGGCGACAAAATCTTGTCGCCAACCCAAGTTTGCCTTGCCGATGCCAATTGTAAACAATATGGCAGATCGGATGGCGCTGGTTCCGAGATAATTGATCGCCGCCGTTAATTTTGCTATGAATTATTTTAATGGCTTTTAAATATTTTTATGAAAAAAAAATTAAACAGATAACAAGCTTACATGTACATATAGATTCGGTTTAATAAAATTTAATAACTTTTCTTTTTGTGTGAGGGGGGCTGTGCCCCCCTCAACCCCCCCCCTTTCTCTTTTTAGTAGATTAAATTAAACAATGCAAACAAATAATATTCTAAAGGCAATACCTCACAAAAATAACAAAAAAGACAAAAAAATTAAAATACATTTTAGCATTCTGACAAACGACTACGTAAGCAAAATAAAGAACTAATTCAAATCATAACGAACAATGCTTATCTCATTCCTTAATTAAAATCGCTAAATTGTTCCAATATTGAAATAATAAAATCAAAATATCAAATATTATATTAATAACG
Source organism: Cheiracanthium punctorium (assembly GCA_038373885.1). Taxonomy (NCBI): domain Eukaryota; kingdom Metazoa; phylum Arthropoda; class Arachnida; order Araneae; family Cheiracanthiidae; genus Cheiracanthium; species Cheiracanthium punctorium. The sequence continues at coordinate 9,760 of JAWZYV010016632.1, forward strand.
GAATTATTTGTTGCTCCTACCATTAACAAATAAACAAAGGTAATAATAACAAATAAAAACAAACAATGCTTATTACATACCTTGATTAAAATCCCTAAATTATTGCAATATGGAAATAATAAAATCAAAATATCTAAAATTATTTCAATGTATAAAAATATTAATAACGTAATTATTTGTTGCTTCTACCCTTAACAAATAAACAATCGAGAACGAAAATATTAACCTGAAACGTACTATCAAAAGAATGTTTATTCATACAAATCTGTATATAAACAGTCAGTATGAACCTGAACATCCATTTTAAATTTCAGTAATAATTAAATAATAAAATTTAATCTAAAATAAAGCCATTAAAATAAAACTATAAAGTGTAATGGCGGTTCAACTACTTGAAGCTCCCGCGCGAAATACTGGCAAAGGGGTCTCCAAAAGTTTAATAAAGGAACAAACGCTCCCGATTCGCTGGAAGAAAACGTTGGCGAAACCGTGACGTCACGGATGAATCTACTGCTCCGGATCATCAGTCGGCGGGGTTACCATATTGGGATCCTTTATCGCGCCAAAAAAAGTCGCCAAAGGGACCATACTAAAGCTGTACCCTATTTTCAAACACCAAGATCGTTTGGATACCAGGAGTTCAATATTAAAGATGACGCTTTTTTTTTTAACCAGTCATATTCTTGGCAACGTTCTGTGAATATATGGCAACCCTTGTGAAAGCCACCATTTTATCCCTTATGCTATGATTGAACAAGATTTGATTGCCACTGAAAGAACATTCCAGCGTTTTCGTTAATAAAAATTAAAAAAAAAACATTTTAGATTTCAAATGATTTATTTTACCCTTGGGAGTGCTTAACTAAGGTATGATTGCGCCTGGAAGAAGATTTTACCGTATTGATTTTGATTTTACTACATTCGTATTAGGTATGTAAAACTTGTCCTAAAATCTAAAAAAAATTTGATAAATAAAAAGAAATATACCAAAAATAGCGAAATGCAATCTGAAAGTAATTTTATTTTGCAGCATGCATATGTTACGTAATGTTACGGTTGTAGCATGGTTAAATACAAAATTAAATGAGTAATGGGAAAATTTTTAATGCATTGTATTTCAAAAGTGATTTTGCAACATTCAAAATGAAGAACATTTTCAGCTGAGTGAGTTAGGTTAAAGTAATTAAATTCATAAACCTAAGCAACTGACTAAAATGCCACTTATTAATTCTAAACTCAAGGCCTCCTGCAGACGATAATTCTGATAACACGGAAGAACCAATGCTAGAATAAGCTCGACTTTCAGTAGTCTTAAGAGGCATAGTGACGTCAGCTCAATGTATTCACAGTCGAATCGATTGCCATGTTAAAAAGATGTTCTTTTTCTTTTTTAAATAAAAGAAATTTTACTATAATTATTTTAATTACGATATAGTTGCGCTGATCCCTGACTTCAAGATAAAACTTTTTCCGCCATTACTGCAAAACATTGCAATGTCAAGGACAAAAAGCCTAATTATTTCTACACCGTTTGTACGATCCGCTTGAAAATTTTCATAATTATGTATAAAAATATAGAAAACAATCTGTGCCACTTTAAAAATCTGAAAGTCCACCCGTTCACTCATTTTAAAACTATTTTTCGCTATTTTCGGCAACATTTCATTTCCGAGAGTCAAAAAAGTTAATCATTTGCATAACAAAATAAGCTATTGCAAATGACAATGACTTCATTTTGACGTCATACTTAACAGCTTTTTCCAGATTTATAAGTTTATTTATTTATTTCATCTTATAAATAAAAATGAAATTTTGTTTGTTTGTGGATTTGATTCGTATACAAATCCACAAAAATGGACCTATCGGCCTGAAATTTAGCACAGATATGTAAAATAATATAGAATAAATCGTAGTCCATTTTAAAACTTTGAAGTCCACCCGTTCCCGGAATTTAAGAGATTTTTTATGCTCTCCACGCAAAAAGCTTTCCGTAATTGTAACCCCTGTAGTGAAAAAAAGTGTGAAATAAGGATCGTGGCTGCCATGTGTGGCGATTTTGACGAATAAAATGTTTTAAATTCTCAAAGTAAAAATAAAAGAATAATAATGATTTTTTTTTTGTTAGTTTATATTCGTAAGGTTATTTTTTTTTTAAATTATAATATCGTGTGCATGGGAAATCGGAGCAGGAATGAAATGTTTTATACGCAAAACAATAAGAATTTAAGATTTCCGAGGCTAATGTGTAAAATTTTTTTAGTTGGCGAAAAAACAAAATGGCTCAAATGCCGATTTTGAGAGAGTTCTAGCGGTTTGCACAGATTTCGGCTTGGCGCAATTTATTGAGAGCTTAAGGAAATAGATTTTTGAAAAGAAGTGCAAAGGTTTTATTAGAATACAGCGTTAAATTTTAATGATCCGTGAAGAAATAATGCAGTTATTAAGGGATTTCAAGCGATCTATCTCCAGAATTCTCGCCAAATGAGTACATTGATTTAAGTTGGGGAATTCCGCCAAATTTCGGAAATATGAAATCTTCTCATTTAGTACATCGGAGTAACGATGAATAAAACACATAGTTTAATTTTAAAAAAATCTGCTGTATTAAGGGATTCCACTTTTCAAATAAAGGCTTGCTTTACTTTTTCGCGGTCGAACCATTTCCCATATTGATTGCTGCTAAGTCAATGCTTCGAATGATTTCCTGAAAAAAACGCTTGCAAAATGGCGTATGTTGGCACTTTGGCGAGGCTTAGATTTGAAACTGGATTTTTATTTAAGACTGGGATATATAATGACACTGGTTATAGATAAAAATGAATGTTGGTATGTGTGTATGAGGTTGAAAAACTCCAGCACCGTTGAGCACCGTTGCACCATGAAATTTGGTTCACCTAAGTCTTATCATGGAGAAGCTTTTTATGCTATCCGTTTTCCTCTAACTTGCCACCAGGTGGCACAGCAGAACGTCAAATTCTATTCCGTTTAGCCGTTTACTATGCAAATATCATCCAACCGATTTCGATGAAATTTGGTACACGCGGATATTAGAACACTGAGAATATTTTTCAGTATCCATTTTGCTGTAACTTGCCGCTAAATGGTGCTGCAACGCATCAACTTCTATACCGTTCGACTGATCGGCATAAAATTTCTTTTACTTACACATTTCAGCACGAAGAATATATTCTAACTGTGTTCCTTTTGATGTTACTCACCACTAGATGGCACTGAAATGCATTATTATTTTAACTCGCCACTAGATGACGCTGCAGCAAGCCAAATTCTTGACCTTTCAAACGGTCACTATGAAAATCAGTATACTCATACATAGCTATTTGAACAATGAGAATATTTTGGCGTTATCCATTTTGCTATAACTCGCCACTTGATGGCACTGTAGCAAATCATTACTTTAATTAACCACTAGATCGCACTGCAGTGTATCACTTCTTGACTGTGCAACTGATCGCTATGAAAATAGGTATACATAGATATTTGAACATGGGGAAGAGTTTCGCGTTAGATGTCACGTCAACACATGAACTTCAGGGCTGTCCAGCCGATTGTCCTGAAATTTCGTATTCATCGATATCTGAATGCGAAGAATATTTTCGCCGTATCCGTTTTGCTAAAACTCGCCACTAGATTGCGCTACGCCGCATGGCCTTCTGCGTCGTACAAACGATTGCCTTGAAATTCGGTATGCATGGTTATTGAACACAATATAATGCGATATCCATTTTGCTATATCTCTTTATTACAATAAATAGTAATCACCACAAATCGTAATATCAAAAAGTCCATTCATTCCCGTGCGAAGAACGGGTACTTCAGCTAGTATATTATATATATATATATATATATATATATATATAACTTAAGTGCAATACATAATTTTAAAGCTTGAAATCTCTTGTATTAAAGCTTACCAGCAAAAAATCTTACTTTCAACTGAACAAAAATTAGAGCATTTTGTCTGCAGTCATACAGAAAAATTTGTTGCATATGGGACATAATATTTCCATCTATTATTCAAAAAATATTTTATTTCAAAGTTAATATGTTTCATAGAACTTTTTTAACAGTAGTAGTATGTGAAAAGAAAATATTTTATCAAACTTTTAATGATTAATTTCTTTTTGTCAAAAACAATTTTGAGCTGATTTTTAATTTTTTTAACTAATATTGATAACTGCTGAATCTGTGCATTTTTAAAATTCATTTTATGGATCAATAAAATACATGAAATATAGTTACAGTACCTATAGTTTTTAGCATCCATGTGAAAATACATTTTAGGGGTTTTGTTTAGGAGAAATTTGGGCCCATTAACAAACTCTTCACAATTTTAATCTTAAAGACATTTTTCAAAATATTTTATCTGAAAAACTGACCCTTCAAAATATTTTTCATTTGAAAACTGACCCTTTAGAAAATTCTTCCTCTGGTAAACTGCTGCCCTTTCACAAATATGTGTTTATATAATTAAATAATTGCAAATTAATGAATCTTCTTAAACTGATTTGTTAACAATGCTTTGCGGTTTACATACAGTTTTTTTTATTTGGATTTTCTATTAAATGTCTTAAAATGGAGCTTGAATTTAGAACTAATTTAAATTTGTAAAATCATATTTTATAGTAATTTAAGAAAACAAGACCCTATTTTTACAAATTCATGACCGTAGCTAGAAAAACCTAATTGACAGTTAATTTCAGATTCACAAAATTATGAGTCAATTTTCACAATTTCACAAAAACAGGAACCTGTCTGGAAAATCTGGACAGATGCCTTCATTTCATTTTTATGTTAGTTACAAACTGGCGAAATAAAAAACGTATTCGGTGCATGAACCTCGGTCACGAATGAAGCTCCTCAAATATTCATTTTTGTTTTGTCCTGCTACTATTGCCAAGCCAACAGACCATACAAGATTGGAAATATTTTGTGTCCCTGTACATTAATGCTACACTTACCATTTCCAATGGGGTACACTTTAGTAATAAACATTTAATTTATTCTGAAGTACTACTACCAACAACAGAAAATAAAATACAGGAAATATTTTGTGCATCCCTGAATATTTATGCTATGCTTATCACTTTCAACGGAAAGTAATTATACACATCAATAATAACAGGTTTCCTACAGATTTCACAGCTTTTGCTTCCCTGACATCTATCACGATCTTCCCTGACTTTATCTAGCGTGCTTCCCCAAATTTTGAGTTTCTATTTCTAACATTACATCCTACAGTTAATAATATTTTTATATTTTGACCTTTTTTTTAGAAATAATAATAATAAAATTAATATGTACAAGAATCTTATTTGACATCACTGGATTCTAACAAAAGCCATGTTTGATAATATTTAGGATAAAATTAAACATATTTCAATTGAACAAGATATGCTCATAAAGAACACATTTTAAAATTATCTATAAGGTTGAATGAGAAAATGAAAATAAAACAATTTCTATACTTAGGTTCAAACAGCAAATATTTTCTTGATTTTACTGCAAAATTCAATTTTTCTTACATTTCCCTGACCTTTCTTCAATTTCTGCTAATTACCCCCGACTTTTTTCCCAAATCCCTGACCAAAGTTCCTTTCCCTGACTTTACAGGTCTGTAGAAACCCTGAATAAATATTAATTTTGCTTTGTCCTATTACTACCATCTGTACATCTTACATGATCTTTATTATTTTGTGTGTCCTTGTATATTAATGCTATGTTTACCATTTTCAAAGAGAAGTACCAGTTCATTTGAATTTGTTCACCAGTAGCCTGATATTGGCCTTTTTTGGTGGCTGTTATTCGCTGGGTTCGATATTTTTGATGGTACAGCTGACGCACCTCTTCATATGTTTTATGACCCAGTTTCCAAAAAACAATGGCTATTCTTCCTTCTAATTAGAGAATTTCTTCAAACACTTGTGAAAGAAATCAATACATTAATGTTTTCATAAAAATGGATCACTGTTTTTGGAACCCTCTATATATATGTTACTGGCAAAGTTTGAAATTCGGCATTCTATAGAATACCTAGGCTTCGGCATTCGATAGAATACCCAGGCATAGTATAGAATGCCTGAAACTAGCTGGCAATGTATGAAACAATTCATATTTCACACATTTCCTAGACATTCTATAGAATGCCAAATGAGAAACCTGCAAAAGAGTGAAATGCATAGATTGTGAAATGTAATCTATATATTATTTTGAAACATGTTTTTCTTTCGGCAACTAAATTAAGAGAACAGCTGGGTGTAAAAACTCTGTTGAGGTGTCTGAAGAAAGGTCCTGGCCCGTAGATGTGCCATCAAAAGAGAAAATCAGAAAAAGTCGAACGGTTTAGGCATGGCGGAACAGCATAGGTGCAAATATTTGCCATAGAAATAACATTGTGGTTTATTAACCCCATTGTTGGCAGACGATTGATATGCGTAAGCTCCGTAAGGTTTGATTTATTTGGAAAAATATTTGTTAGAAATTGCATCCGTTTGTAAATGTTGTGTGGCAAATGTGTGTAGTGATAATAAATGTGTTGTTCTAAATTCTGATTAGAATAAGAGCAAGTATGATTTAAAAAAAAGAAATGTAAACCAACTTCGAATTACTTCACCATAAAGAAAAATTAATGGCATTCTAAATTAAAAGGCTTTGGCCAAATTCTCACGAAGTATAGCAGATTTTGCCAAATTGAGTTCAGTCTTGGAGACTTATTTTTTGACGACAAACTTGGCGATAACTCGCCAAAACTGGTAATATTTCGCCATACAAATAACATTGTGGTTTATTAAAACTGATTGTTGGCAGCTAAAAACGCCTTCTTTATTTTGGCCCTTTATCGCTTATTTCCTTAATTTTTTTCTATATATTAATTTGAAACATGTTTTTCTGGTATCCACTAAATTGAAAGAACAGCTATGTGTAAAAATTTAGTTGAGAGGTCTAAAAAAAGGTCTTGGTCCGTAGATGCGTCATCTAAAGAGAAAAAATTTTAAAGTCGAAGGGATCAGGCATAGCGGAACTTCAAATGTACAATTTTTCGCCATAGAAATAACATTGTGGTTTATTAAATACATTTTGCTGTCATAAAAAGCCTTTATTTTAGCACTTTATAGCTTATTAGCACTAGGGTGTTATTTTGTTCACGCCCAGACTTTGTCTACTCGATACGATTTGTAGACAGGTTTTGTAGAGATGAACTGTCACGGTGGAAATCTTTTTAAATGTGTTTGCCACATAGCGCGGAAGGGGGGGTGAGAGAATAAGTCTGACAAGGTTTGCCATTTTTGATAATTGATCGCCAACTTACGCTCGCCAAGATTTGCGGGAAAAAAAAAAAAAAAAAAAAAAAAAACTTAAAAACCGAATTATGTTTGGCGATGGTTGTAAAATAGCTAAACAGCTTTAGTAGGCACATTTAATATAGATATTAATTCCAAAGATGTGTTTTATGCAACGAGAAAGACAAATATAGCACACTCATGGAATATGATGATCATTCCGAACAGTATTTAAAATGGTGAAGTATAGTTGTAATATGCTTGGCGAAGATTGTAAAAGGGTTTTAGCAGCTATAGATTTAGATTCCAAAGAAGTGTTTTGTGGAACAAGGAAGAAAAATACTGCACGGCCATGAATAATGATACACTTTTCAATTTAATGAAACAAGGAAGAAAAATAGGGACAGCGCACGGATTATGATACGCATTTAATATACAGCACTTTAGTGAGTATTTAAAATATGAAAGTGTTTCAGATTTTTTTTCAAACTTTTTTTCCATACAAATACATTGTGGTTTGTTGACGTCATTGACGGCAGTTATAAACTCCTTCTTTAGTTAGCTTTTATCTTTTATTTCTTTAATTTTTCAGTTTTCTGTCTGATACTGGATCTTTACCATCGAGGGTAGCTTGAGAAAAGGCAAATAAAGCAGGGAGCACACGATCGCATTTGGCGGATTAGATTTTTTTTGTCTCTTGCAGAATTCAGAAATTTTTCACTAGTTTCGCTTCATACTTTTGGCGTTTACCTTTCTGCGCCCGTATTTTCTCATGGAATGTTGTATGTCACTTTTTCAATGGTTAGATCAAAGAATGCTGTGGCAGTTAAGATCATTTAAGAGAATTCACCTGGACGTTTCGTGCTCGATGACTTTACCCAAAATATCGTCTTTAACAAAATGCTCAATTAGAATTTGTAACTGTATTTGCTCATTCGTCATTTAATATCTACTCTTCTTTTTTTTTTACTTAATAAAGATAGTTAAAAACAAATTTTAAAGATTTCAATCATTTCACTGTCATTGTACAGCTGCTAAGAACTGGCATGAAACCTTTTGTTTACTTTCTGTCACAAGTCATGTTCCGTCCATGTCGCTCTTTGATTTTTCCTGTTAGTTTTGTTCAAGACCTTGGTGACATTCTTGATCGTTCCCATTTATTTTTGAATATTACAGACAATAAAGTGACCGTCGAATTCGACGGGTTCCAGCTAGTGAAATTTAATTCAAAATGTCATTCAAGCATACCATGTTTCAGCAAGTAGATTAATTTTTATATGAAAAGTTTGCTTCCCTAAAAAGAAAGGCATTAATTTTGTTTTGTACAATTTCATTTTTATTTATGTATTTTGAATAAACTTTTTTAATGACACTCATTTGTTAGAATAACATGTGTATTTTTGAGGAATGCATATCATTTATATAATAGCCTTATCAGGATCCTTTTCATACTTTGCCTAAATAGCATATTTGTCATCCTAGAGAATTCTTAGGTATTATATACAATGCCTAGAGAAAGTGTGTAATAATTCTCATATTTCATACTTTACCTAAAAACGTCCTGCATAAAATCTGTGAAAAATAGTATAATAAAATGTAGTCCACAGCACTAGCTTCCTTACTGCGTCAACAGTCGTTTAAAGTCCGAGTATACCAGGGTTGCCCCCGGGATTTCAAACGGTCATCTCCAAGATGCCCAGCTTGGTGCTAAAAGCCTATTCGGAGCCGCTCCTGCCCAGCCAAAGAAACGCTGGAACAGCTTTAGTATAGGTCCTTTTTGGCGATTTTTTGATTTGCCGACAAAATCTTGTCGCCAACCCAAGTTTGCCTTGCCGATGCCAATTGTAAACAATATGGCGGATCGGATGGCGCTGGTTCCGAGATAATTGATTGTCGCCGTTAATTTTGTTATGATTTATTCTAATGGCTTTTAAATATTTTAAAAAAAAAAATTAAACAGATAAAAAGTTTACATATAGATTCGGCTTAATAAAATTTAATTACTTTTCTTTTTGTGTGAGGGGGTGCTGTGCCCCCCTCAACCCCCCCCTTTCTTTTTATTACATGAAATTAAACAATGCAAACAAATAATATTCTAAAGACAATACCTCACAAAAATAACAAATAAGTGACAAAAAATTAAAATAATTTTTAGCATTCTAACAAAAGATTACGTAAGCGAAAGTAAAGAACAAGTTTAAATCATACAAACAATGCTTATCTCATACCTTAATTAAAATCGCTAAATTGTTTCAATATCGAAATACCAAAATCAAAAATTATATTAATAACGAAATTATTTGTTGCTCCTACCCTTAACAAATAAACAAAGGTAAACATAACAAATAAAAAACAAACTGCTTATCACATACCTTGATTAAAATTGCTAAATTATTGCAATATGGAAATAATAAAATCAAAATATCTAAAATTATTTCACTGTATAAAATATTAATAACGTAATTATTTGTTGCTTCTACCCTTAACAAATAAACAATCGAGAACGCAAATATTAATCTGAAACGCACTATCAAAATAATGTTTATTCATACAAAACTGTATATAAACAGTCAGTAGGAACCTGAACAGCTGTTTTAAATTTCAAAAATAATTAAATAATAATAAAATTTAATGTAAAATAAAGCCATTAAAATAAAACCATAAAGCACATGGCGGATCAACCATTCGAACGAACCTCCCGCGCTAAGAAATACACGGGGTTCTAGAAGTTCATGAAGGGAACAAACTGTCGTGATTCGCCGGAAGAAAACGAGTGCATCCGTGACATCACGGAAGAATCCACTTTTTGCCCGAGGTTAGGGTTACTGCTCTGGAGGCGGGGTTACCATATTGGCATCCTTTATCGCACCAAATACCGCCAAAGGACCAATACTAAAGCTGTACCGAAACGCTGTCCGTGAAGACTATCTACCACCACCTGGGCTAACCACTACGGTCCACAACACCCTTCCTGTAGCCGTGATACAAAATCAAAAGCCTACTGAAATCCCAAACTGCTAAAATGTTTAAACTGCATAGTTAAAGAACAAAAGAAATGAATTATCGAAAAGCGAAACTACTACACGGTTCCTACCAGTTTCTTCCTAATTTTGAAGTCAGTCCCTGTTGTTTAGTCAGATTGGCATCTTTGAACCAAAACTTCCTGCAGCCCAGATATGGGTTTCGCCCAATCATTGCAGATTGCAAGGTCATGTGACAAGACCTCAACAGAGTTAATAAAAGCCTGACGCAGCTGGAGAGAGACTTTTGCATGGTCACTCTTGCGTGGAGAATCTGAAAAATGGTATAATACAATATAGTCCACAGCACTAGCTTCTTTACTGCATCCACCCGGCTACCAAGTTACATCAGCAGGTAACCAGGGGAACTCTATGCCAGGGCCAACCGAGCTGCGCCACCTGCTTTGCCAAACATTAACTCACCTGGAGCCTGACTACAGAAAAACACTCCAACATAGTGTTATATAACAGATATATATACATATAACATAATGTACTACTAAGTTACGTAGATATCATATATTTAATGCCAAATGTCAAATAAAAGAAAGGAAAATTGAATGAATTTAAATGAAAGAAAGGAAAAAGTGATAATGTTTAATAACCCCCCCCCCCACCACACACACACACAAAAAAAAAAAAAAAATCTGGTGTTTTGTTGGGTTTAAAAAAAAGCCACCCTGTTTTTTTTTGGGGGTTTTAGGGCAAGGGAGTAGTGGGGCCAGAATGCACTTGAACGACGTTCCGGTACTTTCTTGTGAGCGGGAACGGCATTCCAACACTTAAATAAGGCTATTATTATTATGCATCTCACCCCAAATTTGGCGATGAAGAGCTAACACCTAAGCAACTTTGTTAGATCTACCTGTGTCACAGTCTACAATGTTACAACCTTAGATCAAGGCAATGGTGCGGCTCGATTCCATCTATTTGTGATGCAGATAATCACATATCTTATTTTTAATTATCAATTACTTAATTGTTAATTATTTCTAAATTTAATCTCTGTTCAAAATTTATTCTTTGCACTTTCGATTTGGAATTCTTTTCCCTTCGCCTGTTAAGTTTTATTTCTGCACATACCGTATTTAAAAGCAATCTTCCGTTTTCATTTATTTTTCCTTTTTATTTCACTTTTGCATTGGTAAAGCCTAGCATTTCTGTTCATGATTTGTTTATGACCATATATGGTATCAAATCTATAAATAACATTGGCTTTCATTTTGGGTTACAATTTTGCTGCTAGATTGTTTGTTTTATCCTGTTGGCGAGACTGGGATTCAAAAATAATTATATAGAAATGTTCTTAACGTCTACTAGCATCAAGTTAATTTTGCATTTTGTTTGCCATGCCCTTGTGGCGTGTTTTGGTTCTGTACTAACCTCTTGGCTCGATTTTCTGATGATCATTCACGCCTTAGCAGTTGTCAAGTGAACCCGCGTTTTTTATTGTGAGGGGTCTGCTGAGCCACCGTAGGACTTTATAATTTTAACATTATGTGTTGATTGAAAAAACACTCAAAATACTGGTGTTAAACGATAAAGTAATTAAAAAACTTTGTAAAAAACACACATAAGAAGTAAAAGGAAAAAGGATAAAGGAAAAAGGTTTTTTTTTTTTTTTTTTTTCTCCTTTTTCCTTTTACTTCTTATGTGTGTTTTTTACAAAGTTTTTTAATTACATTATGTGTTGATATTAAAATAAAATGTGATTGCCATTATAAAGTCTTGTCCTTTCTTCACGGCCTGGGTTTCGCCTTCACAAAAAATATGGGATGTGAACCTGGGGAAAACTTCCCCATACTATTCCTCAGCAATTGACCAACAGGGTGATGCCGGGAGTTTGAAGATTCAGTGGGCTGTGGCATAATACCACCTGTCTAGGGACGCCATCCTTGATTCCAACAATGACGGACCATGTAAGGTGACGATTTTCTTTGTTTTATCTCTGACACCCGGTCCATGTGCTCTAGTTTCCTGCCCGCCTCCTGTCCCAACACAGGGTTCCCACTCAATTTCTGAAAAAAAATTCCCTGACTTTTCCAGACCATCATGTGATAAAAATCCAGACTATTTTTCATGCTTATGGCGTCAACTTTGCATATGATCTTTAATATTTTTAGCCTCCCAAAGTAAGGTTAAACATTGTTTGTTCACAAACACTGATTTTCCAGTTCAAATTATATGACTTTCCAGGTTTGGGGCTAAAATTTGAAATTTTCCCCGACTTCTCCCCGACTTTTTTTGCCAAAATGAAATTCCCTGACTTTTCCAGGTTTTCCCTGACCAGTGGGAACCCTGCAACAGGACTTAACTACTGCTCCCTTCTTTTTTGTATACAACAAGAAGGTCGGAAGACTGATGTCTATGCTGTACCTAAAGATCGTACTAAAGCTGAGGTTGAAATCTGTAGAACTGTGAAATTTTGAATCGCTTACTGAGCTCTGTCCTCTTTCTTTTGTGTGCCATTTTGGCACAGGCGACATGTCCCACGTCCCCCTTAACGTTACTTTTTTCTTACCCCGTCCCCTTTTGATTTTTTGTAATATCATTTAACTACTTTTAAACCGATTAATTTTTTTTCAAATATGTCAAAACCTTTTTTTGCAAGAATGTCAAAGTACCAACATATATTTTTTTTTTTGTTTTGTTTTAAGTGCAATTAGAATTTTCATGTGTACATTTAATTCAATAATTTTTATAGAGAGGCCTCTCATATTCAATGTAAACATGCATATCCACTATTTATAGAGATCTTTAATGCAAACGTTGGCATAAGTGCTCATTGAATGTTCTGAAGTAAACTGAGCAATAGTTGGTTATTTGGAGTAACATTGTTAATTGTGGTAAGAGCAAATCTATACTCTTGAGAGTGTGAACAAATGTTAATTTTTTTAAGTTTATATCGCAAATTATCCAATTGTGAATAAAAGTGGTTTTTTTTTCCTTGCAAATTTGACTCATTCTTGTTTGTGCATGTTACACCTACACCTATTTCCTTTTCAGCTGAGGTAATTCCGACGAAGATCTGGTTTAGGTTTTTGTTTTGGTATCTGGTCGTTCAGTTAAATTCACAACACAATGTCTTATTTTGTAATTGTTTAAAATCTTTAATTGGCAACACGGCAAAAATAATTAAAATTTAAGCAGAGTTTTTACTTTACGTGCTCTCCAGAGTTGTTTTTTACTATACAGGAAGCCTACAACAACATTCCGAGGATGAATGCATATACAATCCTATGTCATTTACTTATACAACTTCTTTTTATTACAATCGAAAGAGCTTGCAATAAAAAAAAAATTGCAATCACGCCCAAAGTTGAACGTGAATTGTGCATGACATACTTTTCAAAATTTTTCAAACTTTATAAAAAGAGCTTAGCAAAATTTAGGTAAAATACAGTCAATGTACGCAGAAAAATTTATTTTAATTGATGTTAATTGTCAACATGAACTTGCTCGGCGCATTACGAATCTTTAAATGAGCATGTTCATAATATACTTGCTCAGTCATTCTTAAGTTTAAAAATCCACTATTGTGTCATAGTATTACATCAATCCAAATACTAAACATAAATTCACTCTGCGTCATTAAACTCGCGCATTGTTAGACATAATATATCTAACTACTACAGAAATATTCGTATAAGTTTACTTTATTCTTTTTACACAATTTTTTACTAACTGGTAACTTTGACAAATATCTAAGCATTATAATATTGTAACAAAGGGTAATATCTGCCCTTATTAAAAAAAGAAAAGAAAAAAAAATCAATATTTCAAGCTACAACAGAAAATCGAATAAGAATAAATACCTAGTGAAGCGAACTCAATTTTGTCGGAAAAGATCAGGTTACACTGAATTTCAAAACTGCTCGATAATACCAAAAGTACTAAGCAAAAAAGAAAATAATCCCGATTAAGAAATTTTAGAAATGTCGAGCTCCTAATGGTGCAGAATCAGCTTCTTTTCAAAGAAAAGAAGTTGAGGTATTTTATTTCTTTGATTTTGTTCATGTCCATGGAGCATTGGTGTCGCACACAGAGACCGCATTCGTAAACGCCCAACGAGTTTCTATCTAAGGTGTTCGTAAAGGAAACTGGATGCATTCAGCTTAAAAACTAGAGCGTTCCTATAGAGCATTTCGACGAACCCCTCCTCTCTGCGATCGGTCGCCGTCTTGCGTGACAGCTTGGGGTTCTCGTAATGTATTTCAATGGGAAAAAGCCGATTTTCAACATTCAAAAAAAGTATTAAATTTAATTTTTTGGATGATTGTAATGGATGGAATTTGTTAATCAGACCTTCGACTTTTGTGTCCCAGGTGGCGTTTAATATTTTAAAAAGCTTAACATATAATATTTTAATGATATTTCAAGCGACTTTTTCCGCTGGTACTGCGTTCGGAAAGACAACATTATGTACGGGAATAAACACAATGTTTGTTTTAAGATTCGGCAGGTCATTCGGATTACTGTTTGTTTACAAATATCATTGTTGTGCATGCGAAATTTTCTTACGTTGTGAGATTTACACGGTTGCCAGATTTGGCTAATATAAGCAATTTGGCTATTTTTGATCACGCTTGGCTAGAAAATTTTTAAAGAAAATAGCCAACCTGATTTTGGCTAATTTTTGGCTATTTTTATTGTGATTGCTAGAAACTGGTCCAATTTTAACTAATTTTTTTTCAGCATATTTGACTCGATAACTTTTTTGAAGAAATTGTCTAACTTTTTCAGCCTTAGCAGGAAGGAAAATTCAGTTACCTCAACTAACTCTAGCATTGAGACAGAGAGGAACATGGGGTCAGAGCTTTGAAAAGGATATTGATAGCTTAGGTGATAGTATTGTACCAGAATGCAAGGAAGCGATAATCGCAAGTAGACTGGGAACCACGCGTTCGAATTCTTTGTTTTTAAAGGAGGGGGAGGTAGCCTAACCGCAAAGCGCTTATATACATAATCGTTCGAGCGACACTCCACTATTTAGCCAGTAGCGTAGCCAGGATTTTATTTCGTGGGGAGATGAGTAGAAAATTTTAAGCTAAGTAAGAGTATTCAAGAACAATAAGTTCATTTAGTTCACCAAAAAAGAGAGGGGGTAAATTTTGGGGAAAGGGGGCCAGCGGCGTAGCCAGGATTTCTTTTCGAGGGAAGGGGTGCAAAATTTTCTCATCTATATATCAATTGCAGTAAAATAAATGGAAAAATGCCCTTACCCGTGTCTGTCTCCAGGGGTCGATTCAGGAATTTTTTCTAGGGTCCCATTTAGCAAAAATTGCTTATTTTTATGAATTTTCATATCAATTTTAACGAAAGCCAGTTTTTTTGTTAAAATGATTTATAAAACACATTAAAATGTAGGGTAAAATGTCAATGAAGGGCTGTTTTAATCGATTGCAATTTTGTGAAGGAGTTGCAAAACGGACTTTGTTTTCATCTGCATCGACTCCATCCTGCTCTCCCTAGTTTCGGGATGGAGCAGGGCCCGATTATGACAAACCGGGACCTGAGGCAGAAGTCTGAATGGGATGCTCCCTACATGTTGATACTGTGTGTGACAACTACTTTTATGTTTTTTGTGTGCGCATATGAATCTTTGTCTGATTAAATGTATCCAACGTGAAGCATGCTAATATTAGATAAATAAGAATGCTTACAGGTCCTGAATTATCGCAGGGGTATATGCCCCAGGTCCCCAATTTTGAGGCGCCCCTAAATAATTACAGTATGTGAATTTAGTTTAAGGTTTTTTTCCCAATGTAGTAAATGCTTAATTTTTTCAATTATGAATTTACAAAATGCAAAAATCTTTTTTTTTTCTTCTTAATTCCCCCTTTCCATAAGAAAAATCACAGGAGATTAAAGATTTCTGCAAAAAGAAGTGGTATATGAATCTTTGTCTTGATTAAATGTATCCAACATGAAGTATATTGATATCAGATAAACGAGAATGCTTATGAACATTATAACATTATAAACATATGGAATATGAACATTTTATATAAAAAGGTTTTTTGAGAATGTCGCCCCCCCCCCTTATGTAAGAAAACATGTCCATACTCCCTTCCAATTTCAAATTCTGCAAAACTTAATTAAAAATCCGAAAGGTGGCGCTGCAATCGCCGGTTTGGCTATTTTTGGCTAATTTTCAGAAGCCATTTGGCTATTTTCATAAATTTCGATCTGGCAACCCTGGAGATTTATGCAATAATAAAGTTTTGTTTTTGAATTATAATTCATCGGATATTCTGTATGCCCTAGAAAACATCAAATTCCATTAATATTTATATTAAAAAAGTGTTTATTTAAATTTCTATTACGATATATTCAGATTGTTTTTTTTTTCTTTTATAAAAAATAAATGTACTGCTTGTTATTATTTATCATAGTGTTCTTTTAAATATGTAAATGCCTGTAAAATAAGACCAGTTATCCCATTAATAAAGAAGTGTAACATATCCATCGCATAACATATTTGTACATGTAATTAATCTAATACGTATGAATATGAATTAAAAAAATAATCCAATAAATCAACTAAATTAAAGACGTAGACCAATTAATGTGTTCTTTACTTAGTTGCATAATTATTTAAATTGACAGTAAACATGAGTGCAAAATGTAAATTTATAATTCCATAAAGCTTCTGCCTTTTTATTATAAGATGGAAAACATGTTTCGCAATGTTAGCTCATAAAACTGTACTAAACAATTCTACAATTACATTTTTGAATTTTGTTTCAAGTTAGAATCAGAACAGAAATCAAAAGCTGGAACTCTGACCCTGTATTTCTTTTTTCTGGGTGAATTTTTACATATTAGGCAAAGCTCATGAATACTTTGCTCCGAAGCCCAACACTAGTATACATTAATTCATAAATTTTCCCCTTTTCAAGCACAAACTGATTTTAGCAGACACGACAAATCATATTCGCTTCACCTCGACCAGATTTGAGAGTCCTGAGACCACCAGAATTTGGGTGTTTTCTGTATAATGTTTATATTTCTTCCTGCTAATATCTGACTATTTAATTTTATATCACTGTTCTGTGAAATAATTATTATATGGGAAAATCTTTAAATTATTGTTATTTTAATTAAATGTGCTACCAACCCCATATTACAGGGGTTTGCAGTTCGCTACTGAGTATTAACATAAGAATATTAAGGCTCCGGCACCTTTTTTTGCCAGAAATTGCCGCTAGCCCTGGAGCAATTAAATGTTTTCTCATTGAAAAATTTCTTTCATTAATTTCCAAAAAGATACACTTTTTGTATATAACCCGCATACAAAAATATCCCCAATCGGTAAAATGTGCTCCATATTCTGATGAGGTGATGGACAAAATTTGATAATTATATCCTGAAAAGTGTCAAAGGTATGAAGATAATAAGTACTGACTTAAACTAATTTTCAGTAGCTCTTGAAAGGAAAAAAATCACAATCACATTTTAAGGGTCATACAGATATTATGAAAGAATATTTTACATTCAAATTCAAGTATTGACCCCAGTCACCTTTGTTTATAGATATCCCTTAAGACGTTACATGATGAAAGGCTGAAATTTTGTACATCACCTCATTTGTGCATGGGGTACATTTTATTTTCTAGGAATTTTTTTGTAAGGTAGTTCTAAGAAATTTTAAAAAGTGTAACTCTGTGAAAATTAACAAGAGGCATTTTCTCTTAACATAGTCTTTTTTTTTTAACCTTATTTTAAACATTTATTCAATTCACACTGCCTAATTATCTTTAATAGATAAAGAATTAAAGCATGTTATCACTTTCTAGGGGCACTGTACGTGTGTGTGTGTCTATACAATTTATAAACACTAATATTTTTACTTCCTTGTATGACGTACAAAGAAATAATGTGATCGCAAAAAGAATTCGGTATCCAGATTTTGACTACCTCTAAATTTACTGAGTTTTTGCTTGACATCTCATTGTAAACATGTATGTATGTTCATATAAATTCATGTACAAGCATTCTGACTGACAGCTAGACCATTTTTTTCAGTGTTTCCTGGCACCTGTACGCAGTAGCGGATTCAGGGGAGGGACTTGGGGGCTTCAGCCCCCCCCCCCAAAAGAGATTGCTAGAGAGTAACATTCTGCTTCATTATGCACTTTGAATATGTAAAGTGATCTTTTTTAATCACTTAGCCCCTCCCAAACAAATGTAAAAATCCTTTTTACATTTGCTTAGACTAAAATTTTGCTTTATTGTATATTTTCTTTGGGTGAAATAAGCTTTTATCAAAATTTAGCCCCTCCCAAAAGAGAATTTCTGGATCCGCCACTGCCTGTACGTACGTGTGTATGTAGGTAACTCACATATCTTAAAAAGTACGAGTCGTACAATGTTGAAATTTTATATTTAGGATTGTTGTAACATCTACATCCATACATTATATTTTATGGGCAGAAATTCATTAAAGTGTAATTTAGAGATATTAAGTTATTTCAAATAAATCAAAAATGATATATGTTGTTAAGGATTACAAAATGAATCTTGCCATCAAAAATGGTATCTTTATCATTTACAGTTCTGCAGGAGCACTCAGAAAAATTCCAACAAACTACAGCCAATGGCAGTTTTAGAAACATTCATTCATTTCAAGCAAAATAACATCTTACCATATGGTTGGATAATGGTCCGGTGACGTTCAGCCACCTCCCTCAAAAACTGCGTTAAAAGTCACCAAACTTGGCAACTTTTGGTATATATATGTATATATTTAATTTGCATATCTCAAAAACTATTAGTCGTAGATTGCTGAGATTTTATATATAAGATCATTGTAACATTAAGTTGTACACCTAGATTTTTTATTCCAATCTACTGGAGAGTTTATTTACAGGACCACCCAAAAGAATTTTGGTACTTGCATGTATCCTTGCAGTCTGCCAAGATGAGTGATTTTTCGCTTTGATAAATCCAGGTTGCAGGAAATCATGATGGTTCCGAATACAATTGGCCAGGGGCGTAGCCAAGGGGGGGCGGGTTATGGGGGTCATAACCCCCCCATGGGGAATTTTTTGCCATACAAAATGTATATTCTTCACTACATTATCACACACGCGTATACATATATATGAGTTTTAGTAGTCGTAACCCCCCCCCCCAATCAAAAATTTCTGGCTACGCCCCTGCAATTGGCTACAGTTTGCCAGCACATTTTCCGAAAAAATAATTTTGGCACGAATGTCTATCAGGATAATATGCAACTACCAGAATTCCAATACATTAATGTCTATAGACATCTTCAAATAGTGACGTAGCCAGAAATTTTTCATGGGAGGGGTTACTATTGTAACTCACATATATGTATACATGTGTGTGGTGAGGGAGTGAAGAATATACATTTTGTATTGCAAAAATTTCAGGGTGTGTGTGTTGTGATCCCTTATTACCCCCCCCTCCCCTGGCTACGCCACTGTCTTCAATATATTATGTCTGTAGTCGTTCATTGTTTGGTCCATGCACAGAATCTCGTTATTTGTCATCCACCGTGTTGAGTTTTGCCAAAATATCGCTAATTTAACACCAAAAAAAACTATGCATTTTGCATGACTCTAAAACTTTTAGCCGTAGAATGTTGAAATTTTGTATTTAGAACTATTGTAACATCTAACTGTGCTTTTGATTGCTGTGGACTGAGTAATTTATTTACAGGGTCACCCAAAAGACTTAAAATATATTAAGGGTCTATAGATACCTTCATTTCATTAAAAATCTGTGATGAATAACTGTTACAGCTGTGACTGAAATCTCGCTATCGCAAGCTTATTGGCTTTTGTCAAAATATTGCCCAATTAAGTGAAACAAATCTTTAAAATTTGACTCAGCTTGGCGGTAAACTTTAGAATTGCAGTATTTTGTCTCTTTCAAATGAAATAAGTTTAGATGAAGTGCCCCGAAAATATTTCTGGTTTAATAGAGGTACAAGGAAGTCATGTGGTGTCCATATCAGATTTATTAGTTCAATGATTTGATTAAAAAAAACAATCATAATAAAAGGAGTAGTATATAGAGTTTTACAGTTATATTCTTCCATGATGATTGTATGTAAGAGATTTTTTTTTCAACATCGTAAATTACAGTGTTACTTGAAAATATGTTTTCACATAATTTACACAGGAACCAGACTACATGCAAGCGATAGATATTAAAAAAAATCAGATGTCAGTCAGCCAATTTAAATTACTTTAGAAGTTATTTACAAAAAAATTGAAAGAAAAAAAAAAAACATCATATTTGACTGCATAAAATGATTTAGGTTCTTGAATTTAAACAGCAGGTAAGAACAGTATTCATAGAAAAATTGCTACTGGCGTATTATCCCGGCACTCAAACAAGACAGGCGATTTCTCGCCAAGATAAATGCCAATCACATGAAATTATTAATGGTTTCAAATACGATTGGCAACAGTTTCCAGCACATTTGATGAAAAAATACTTTGTTGGAAATGACCACTGCAATAATACGTAAGTATCAAAAAATCTTCAGAATAATTTCTAATCCTAATATCAGCTCCACGCAGAACAGAGTGGAAATAGTTTTAGGTAAAAGAATAAGGATTTATTTTAACGAAGTACAGTTTAACCATTTAATCATCTGTCCATGGACACGAGAACAACAACAGTATAACCTTGATTTCACGAAGTCAAAGAAACAACAGAAAGAATTGAGATAAGAAGGTGAAATGAAAGAGGGTGTCAGTTTAATAGAAAAAACACATTTATTCAAGATATTTAAGCTCCACTCCATACCTAATTTAGAATACTGCAAAAGAATAAAAAGGCTGGTAGCCAAGTTTAGTGATTTTAAAAAAGTAGATTCTATAGTTTTTTAGCATAAGCAACAATAAGTAATCATACATTAACACATCACAAACTTCCTGTTTTATTTATTTATTATTATTATTTTAATAAACCGACCACTCGTACAAAACTAGTTCTGTAAACAATGTATAAATTGACTTTTTAATCAAAATATGTTTTTAAAAAATAATTAACAAACCAATTCTTTCATGTTTTCTATTGATTTATTCTTATGCATTTTATATGCACATTTAATAACAGAATCCACACCAGAAAGTGCTATCCATAGAAAGCATGCACTAAAATTCATGTCAATCTAAGGATAAACCTATCTAGTCATAGCTTCAAACTACATTGGAGACAAATTATCCATATATTTAAAAATCATGAAAAAATATCACAATCCTAAACTAGAAACAATATCTAATTTTGCAATTAGATTTTAATTATTTGAGGACAGCTTTAAAATTTCTTCCATATTTCTAAATAAATAATTTACATTCTTTCGTGCACAGTCGTGGATTGCTGTCTAAACTGAAACGCCTGTTGCTTGCAATTCTGTAGTTTGTTTACATTCTTCACAGTGGGGCTGCGTTCGTAATCTGAAAACCCAATGAATCTCCTCAGATTACACGTAGTTTATGCATTTTCGCCGATCCCAACCGCCCGCGCGAATACCGCGTCTGCGCATGCTCAGCGAGATCGAGAGACCGGAAACCGCACAGAGCTTTAAGGATGGTGCTGGCGCCATCTGTTCGGTGAAAATGTAGTTAGTTTATTATAGTGATAATGAATTAATCAATAAATTACATTATCTATTATCTTCAATGAATATTTTTCAACGCTCATTTTAATGTAACATAATTTTAGTTAATGAAAATTAGTTTATTTTATAATAATCAAATAAAAGTGACTGAAGAATACACATATTGAAATGTAAATTTTATTACCAGATCTTCAATTTTGCTTTAGCTGATGAAAAATAAAAGCATAAAAATGTTAAATTATAAATTTAATTTACATATGAAACGTAAATTAAGGCTTTTTAATGTAAATTTCTGAATTTTTTATTAAAGGTATTTTTTATTTAAAAAAAAAAACAATATTTCACATTAGTATTATTAAACAGATTTAAAGTTTTTGCTTCTTAGGTTTAAGAAATTATTTAAATCAAATGAATTTTAATAACTTTATGAAATGCTCAATTTCTAATAATTTAGTCTTGATTTTTATTTGTGCATTTTGCATTTTAAGTTAATATTGCATAATCCACAGTTTTTCTATTTCAAATTTGGTGTAAACTTACCATAGGCATAGAGTTATATGGGCCCGTGGGGCTCGAGCCCCCCCCCCCCCCTCCAATAAATTGTGAATAGGGGCTGAGCCCACCCAATAATTTACCACTAAATACAGAAAACTAATTTATACTGACATAAAAAAAGTATTTTACGCCATTTACAAACGTTTTAAAAAAAACCTTTACTTGTACTTTTAAAAATTTTCTTCTTTTGGTTTCAATCATGATTTAGTATTCATTGTGACGCCATGTAACACACAAGGTTACTAATAAGCTGCCCTCGCCAGGCTCTGGTTAATTAAAATCAGATTATGCAATGTAAAGTATGTAATGAAGAAAAGTTCAGATGTGTCTAAAATGCACTATCTCATCGAAAATGTGTTTTTTTCATATTGGATTTTTTTCTTTGCTTCTATTTTTAACTTATAACATGGCAGAAAGATACTAACATGGATACTTACCTTACATAGGTGTAGAATTCTATGGACCCATAGAGCCACTTTATGGGCGCCTCCAATAATTTACACTTATACATAGTAAGTCATAGCTGCCAACTACTACGGAATATAATTAACCACTTTTTGCAAACAGTATACTTTTAAATTATTTTTTTCAAAATAGTAACCAGCTCGAGTGCGCAGCACAAAAATTTTGCTATATTTTAAGCCAAAAAATCATGTAGAAAAAGTGGTTAATTCTATTCCGTACTAGTTGGCAGTTAAGAGTAAGTTATATGTACGTGAATCAGTGGCGTAGCCAGAAATTTTTCATGGGGAAGGGGGTGGGGTACGACTTCTGCAACTCACATATATGTATACGGTACTGGTGTATGATAAGGGAGTGAGGAATATACATTTTGTATGGCAAAAAATTCCTCATGGGGGGTATAACCCCCCTAACCCCCCCCCTTCGCTACTCCACTGACGTGAATATATGTGGTTGTGGGGCCCGCCCCCCCCAATAATTTTGAAAACTTTACGCTTATGAAACTTACACAGATATTTTTTTAAAAATTCATTGTTGCAATTATATTATTTGTATATACATGAAGCAGGTATGAAGCAAGAAATGTTTTGTTATTTGGAGTGGGTGGTAACAATAATAGGTAAATTTTAAAGTAACAAATAAAAATAGGTAAATTTTATATCTAAGATTCCAACTCAATACTCAAATTACTTTTATCATAGGTATTACAAATAAAATTTTATGAAATTAAACATATATTTCAGTCTGTGGTTAGTTAATTTTTTTCCTTTATCAAAAGTTTTACCGTAACACTGAAGACTACATCTGAGCTTCGCATGACAAAATTTCAAGAAGAAGATAAAGGATTTTTACCAGAGATGGGTCATTCCTTTACCCCTCCCCCCCCCCCCCAATTCATTTGTAATTTTGAACCCATGTTTAACCTTTTCATTGCCATCATTGAAAAAATGCTACAGACTCACCTTCTATCTTTGACGCATGTTTGGAAGCTACATCGGTTAAGAAGTATTCTTCATTGTGCCTTTTCAATGATGAGAGTGAACAGGTTAAACTCTTTAGCAACTCGAGAAATTTTTAGGTTTACTTGTAGTCAAGAGAAGGATGTACCCGCAACTGCACTAAAGTCATTTCAAGTTAATGTTTGGGAACATGTTCTTTTTGGAAAAATTACAAAATGAGTGTCTGTTGAATTTGGATAAGATGACACTGGATAGTTTTTACGCAAGAAGAAAAAAAAAATACAGCATATTGGTATACACAGTCAGGGATTATTAACAAAACTGGTGTTATGATATAATTACAATAAACAGGGGTCGATGCAAGCGAAAACTGGGTCTGTTTTTCCTTACAATTTAATCTGTATCAATTATTTTAACAAAAAAGTGATCTTTATTAAAAATTGGTATGAAAATTCACAAAAATCAGTGTTGAATTTCGCAAAATTAGTATTGATATTCACAAAAATGGGAGCCTAGAAAAAATTCCTGAACTGACCACCGATAAAATACTTTGCATTAAACACACAGATAAAGAAAAAAAGCAATGTAATGTATGGTCAATATAAGGAGCATTGACTGTGCCAGTATTATACTATTTACAATAGTAAATTGTAATAGTATTATAATACTGGAGTATTCTTTAGTATTAAAACAATATTCTTATATTGAACTCCCCCCTAAAAAAAAAAAACCCTTATTACTGCGTGTCTATTGTTTTTCAGTAGCAGTAACATTCAAAGAAAATTGCAAAATTAACATTACATAATTATTGACATAGTGTCTTATGAACATACAAAAGCACAAGTAATGTAGTCTTTATATATATATATATATATATAAGTTTATTTAGCAATAACATAACAAAACTAATACAAAAGAAATTTTGAAATAATGATACATGCAATTCTGGTAATTTATATAAAATAGTGAAGTGATTTGCAACATAAATACCCTTACTCAGTATATAGTAATATTTTTTAGTTTTCAATTATTTTATTGGAGAAAAAAGAATATAAACCAGAAACATTTTTTTCCTCTTAGGAAACAGCAAAAAACATCTCAAATAAAAGGAATATGAATAGAATGCATAAAAGAAATTTAAAACATTTGGAATAATAATTTACTTTTATTGTGATTCACACACATACATAATTACTTTAAAAGAAAATTTCATCTCATTTTACAGTGATATATGTTTTACAATATAATCTGTGACTTTCTTTTTTAAGCATTTGAAAAATTTTTTGAAAGCTTCCTAAATTGATTTATGAGCCAGAAGGTATGTTTTTTCATAACATACAACACAAACAAAATTGTTTCTTTTTTTACATAGGACCCTTATAGAGGAGTGTAATCCTACTTTAAAAATGCATAAAAGTAAAAGCATATAAATAATTAAAGTAAAATGCAACACGAGATGATAGAAAAAAATGATTTCAAAACTTAAAAGCTTACCCTTAAGACGAGAAATACCACATAAAAGCTTACTTTAATTTTGCAATAAATAGGTTATATAACACCATAATTATTTCTAGTTTATTTTAATACCACAAAATTGTAAATTAGAAAATTTAACCACAAACACAGAGCACAATGAAAAAATATATATATATACAGTTGTGGAGGAATAATTTTTGTCATGCATGTACATATCATGTCTTATTAGATTTAGGTAACATTTATTTAAAATTTGCATTGTATTCTTCCACCAAGGATTGAATTTAAAAATTTATCCTGCATGCATGCATGCGCATTTAGATCTTAATTAAAAAAGACGATTTTAAATATATAAAATAAAGATTTATAAAACATACATTATTTATAAAACATAAAACTCTTATTTAAAAAAGATAATTAAAAAAGACGATTTTAAGTATACAAAATAAAGATTTATAAAACATACATTATTTATAAAACATACTCTCGTTTATTTATAAAACATAAGACTCTTGCATTATTTCTAAAACATATTCTTGTTTATTTATAAAAAATAAAACTCTTGCATTATTTATAAAACATACTCTTGTTTATTTTCCTAAAGATTTATTTGCATAAACATATTTTTCCAAATTATGTGGCATTTTCCTTTGCTGTTGTATTCCTGTAGCATTTCTTCTAATTTTTGAAACATTTTATCTCCTTCAAAATTACCATACTCATGTGAAAATTCCTTTTTATATAATTTATCAACTACAGATACTGTGGGAAGATAATCAGTGGCAACTTTAAAATAATTATCTCTGTGTTCTAGCATTAAATCCATTTTTAATGAATGATGAGCTGAAGACGGATTGTGTCCCCGTCGAAATAACGAACATAATTTTTCCTTTGTATCTACGGACATGTCTCTATGTTTGAGGCTATCAGCACAATGAATCGGATGGTTATGCTGGTTTTTAAAGGTAATAACAGCTGGGTAATCTTGAATTAAGAGGATCTGCTGTCTTACTCCTACTACCTTGTACAAATCTGAAAAAAGAATTAAAACATGAGTGCAATGTAGTTTATTTTTAATAAAATTCATGTGATACAATCTATATACGATAGTAAATAAGGAACTTGTTAGTTATCCACAAGGCAAGATTAAGGACCACAAAGCAAATTTTGGCAAGACATAGTTATGACTTTTACACATGTTAATGGGGTCCTTTCATGTCGAGAAGAAGGACACCTCTGAATCAGCTGGTGTAGGTAAAACAATGTTAACCCGCCAATTTAATTGTATTGTTCCGCATTACGTTGTGGCAAAAAAAAAATTTTTTAAATGATTTTTTTATCAGAGAAACCCTTATATCTTGTAGATTTTGGTGTGAAATAAATGGGAAAAGTCATAACAGCAGCTAGTAAAACTTTTATATTGTAAATGAACCAGAAGGGTTTATATTGTAAATGAAGAAAAGGACATCGGCATTATCTGTGCTGTGATCATCGGTTGTTCCAAAGGATAAGTTTGTAACAGATGCTCGCTTTGAAAGGTTTCGTATGTATTTGTGTCTGTTCATGTAAGTGAATATGTATGTTTATGATGTTAAATAAATATGTTTACTTTCTTCCTGTCCAAATTAGATGGTTACTAGTAGAATTTTTCGATAAGTTATAATAGCTTTCCGAGCTGTTGGCCATTAGGCTTAAAACGTAAACAAACATTGAATAAATGACATCCACAGTAGAAGAATTTTCTGTATCAATCTGTAGCACCAGGATCAGAAACTAAAATTTATCTGTGACCTTAACGTTCCCTGAATAAACTACAATCAAAACTTGCTCATTGCAATAAAAACATGCAACCTTTTCGTACTGTGCAGCCATTTTACACAACTTGCATACACATCGGCAGTAGAGCACACATGAACGAAACACAAAAAACAGAATGATATTCTTTACTACGATACCTTGCTTGTATGGTCAAGGAGTCTTCGTGGGAATATGTCTCTGTTTTCTATTCGCCAGATCTTGGATATGTCTTTAATACTCTCCATGTTACATGACTTTCACTGCATAATTTATCCACGCAAATCTAAAAGGAAATACAGTAATAAAACATTTGCATTTACATAGGCTACATAGTTATATATTTACTAGAAGCCCATCGTGGTGTGGAGGCAATTACAATGGGTTCTAGAAAAGATGGTCTACACTCAATATATTCCATCTTTGTCACTTAAAAAAGAATAACTTCATATTCAATTTTTATTATGGTACATACCGAAATCAAAACTGCATTTTCCTATAAACGCGCAAAAAGTTTTCACATTTGAAAGATTGTATTTTGCTAAGAAAATCCATTCTTACATGAATATTTCATGCAGAGGAAATCATTTTATTTGTCAAAAAGAGTTAACTTGGTAATCGAGAAAAACTATTGTAAACTAATTGGAATCGCAACTTTCAATTCAAAGCCTGATGACCAGGACTTCAGTATGTTGCCATTATCACTTGCAACACCTAATTTTTTCACACATATGATTAACTTCATTTTAACTCTCAGAAATAAAATAGAGATGAAAATAGTGAAAACTCGTTTGAAAATTAGGGAACAGGTGGATTTTCAGAATTTTAGAATCGTGCAGATTATTTTTATACATTATTATGAAAAATTTCAAATGATACATAGATTTTATTACTTTGTCGTACAGAACTTTGTAATCTTTTTGGAGTGATGGTGGTAAGAGTTTTATCTTGGAGTGGTTGAACCAGAATTGTTCCAGTCAATGAGTCAGGTATCAACATAGCTGTATAGTAGGATGCTATTTTATTAATATGCCTTCATTATTATTTTTCAAATTTAAATTCATATGTGCACACATGCAAGATTCCACAGAAATGTAGAATAAGTCACCAATTTTTCAAATTCCAATACCAGATTTGTAACAACCCCCCCCCCCCTCTCGGCTACCTTTTGTCCAATCAGGGCCTGATTATAGAATAGGGCCATAAAACCCATGTCTACAAAAAAAAAAAAAAAAAAAAAAAAAAAATCTTGGGCCTCAAAACTGCAATACTTAATATCTAAAAAATATATAATTATTAAAAATTCATGTTCTGGAAGAAAAAAAACTTTTAAAATTTGCCAGATTTATCTGTGAGTTTAAAACAATCAGCAGCACCTACTGCCATGCCGCACTGTTCCTGTTACCAGATGCAGAAAAATTAATATTTTTAATTGTAAACACTTCCTGAATTTTTTTTGAATCCTTGGTGCAATTGCATAATTTTAATCTGTGTACCAAGTGAGACAGATTTTGTTTCTTTGATTTTGTTCTTGTTGATAAAACTCCTGTGTGTATAATACAGAATAAATAATGCCTAATTACATTTCTCATTATATATACAAAATTAACTAACATAATATTATGAAACATCTCATTACTTTTTTGAGACATGTGTAGAAGAATAGATCAGATAGATATTTAAAAACAATAAAGTACAAAACTAATGAATGTATATATTTAATACTTACCTGTTATATATATATAAATATATATTTATCAGCTTATTTTTTTAAAGTTTTTTTTTATTTATTTATTTAAAGAAAAACAAAACAATGTATGTAACTTATTTATTGCATCCTATTATTACAGAGCAGTTACTTTTAGTTTTAAAACATTCAAAAAATACCTGATACTTACAAATTTATTTAAATCAACCGAATTTTTTTTTTAAATGTAGTACATGTAAGTAGAAAAATACCAGTATATTTGTTTATATTCATTATTGAAAATGTTTATTTCAAAGACCATATAAGAATAAATACAATCAGAAATAAAAATAAAACACTTACCTCTGCGATCTGGTAATAAAATTTACATTTCAATAATTGTCATCCTCTATATATTCATTATCACTATAATAAACTAACTACATTTTCACCGAACAGATGGCGCCAGCACCGTCCTTAAAGCTTTGTGCGGTTTCCGGTCTCTCGATCTCGCTGAGCATGCGCAGACGCGGTATTCGCGCGGGCGGTTGGGATCGGCGAAAATTCGTAGTTTATACGGATTACTGAGATTGCTAAATTATACATTTAGGTAAAGAAATAGCATGCGCAGAACGATGCGCGAAGCTGTCACTCAGCTGACGTCAGAGATACGTCACGTCGAAATGCTCCATAGCCCACTCACGATGGCCTGGAAGCGCGAAAGTCACGTGATCATCGGAACCGAACTTTTTCGAATCAGTCAGTTCAATTGTGTTGACTTGTGCTTGCACATATGAAACGTGCAAGCTATGTGCACGTTTTATTCAAATTGTTTAAATATTTCGCTTGCATTTTACAGAATATTGCAAATATTTGTGTGCTGTAATGTGTTATATACTTATATAACGAATTATGCTTAGTATGAGTATCGATTTTTTGTGATTAATAGGGATAATTGTTCTAAGGATAACTTCTCAAAAACCAGGTAAGCTGCACTTAGATTTTTGTTATTGTTTGATGACGTATTGTTGATACGTATTGATTTAGTGAGCACGTTTTATGTTTAAAAATTCCACTATTTTGAAGGATTTTAATGACTATGTAGAAATACATTATCGTTTATTAACTTTTTTGCAGTAACTGGCAGTTGGCAGTAAACAAATCGTTTCGTTTAAAATGAGTCTTCATTGCAATGTGTATGGATGCAAATCAAATTACGATAAGCAGGAGTCGATCAATACATTTTCCTTACCTGAATCTGATAATTTAAGGGCAGAATGGTTGAGAAGAATTCCAAATGATTTAAGCAAATTAAAGCATCCTGTAATTTGTATAAAACATTTTGACGAATACCAAATTATAAGGAAAGATCGTGTCGTGTATAAAGGTGAATTTAAGGAATATGAGAGGAAAATCCCGAAACTTGCTGAAAATACTGTACCGTGTATTTTCCCAAATGCTTTTACTGACTTACTGTTTTAAAAAGAGTTAATTATAAAGATTTAGAATCCATGTATGACATTGAAAAAATCTTCTACCCTAAAATATGGTCATTTACTTTCAGCTAAAGCTTTGCATCCATCTAGTATCCAAAAGCAAAATGTTAAATTAGCTCTTCAAATTTTGGATGAGAGTAACGTTGCGCTTAAATGTATATCGAGCAATTCACGCTGTTTTATTAAACTTTAAATTAGCTTTCTTTAAA
>JAWZYV010016633.1:0-39713 GCA_038373885.1 Cheiracanthium punctorium
GATCCGTCCTTATGATGGTTACGTTCGCTCCAGTATCAATCACCATGTGGCATGGGAAACCATTAACGTATAACTGTACGAAGAGTCCATTACTGCCACCATTCACTGATGAAATCTGCAAGACTTTTAGGGGCTTTTGACTATATGGCAACCTCCGCCCCGCGAGATGTCCACCTCCTAGTTTCCCTCTTTCATGTTCTTAGATTTCTCTTGCTGGTCATAAGACTTTCGAACACAATGCTTTTGTACATGGCCTTCAACGCCACACTTCCAGCATTTCACTTTCTTTCGGCCATCTCTCGTTCTATCGGATCTTAATTTTCGTTCTATGAGATCTTCAATTCTCTTCAACCTGTTCTCGACGCTCTCTGTGTCTTTGTCAGCTGCCTCTTGGACCGTGACAGCTCTAACAGCATGCCGATCTTTCCTGACGGCCCGCTGAGCCGCTTCTAGCTTCATTGCGAAGACGAGAGCAGATTTCAAATCCTGATAATCCTCCAACATGAGTGCCTTTTGGGTTTCTGGATCACGGATGGCTTCAATAAAATGACGCACCGCCATTTCTTCTCGGACATTATCAAGGTGGTCCATGTAGGCTAGATGACACAGCCTATCTATGTCCGAAGCCAGCTCTTGAAGGGTCTCGCCAGATCTCTGCATCCTTGACTTAAGTTGTATTCTACTATATTCTTTCTGGCACTTCTCTCCGAATTTCATCTCCAAGGCACTTGCGAGGGCGTCAAAATCTCCTATCTTCGTCGCTCCAATAGTTTGCAATACATTAATTGCATCTCCGCTAAGGGAAGCGGCCAGTTGATTAGCTTTCTCGGACTCGCTCGAACCATTGGCTCTGGCGACGATCGAAAATTGGGTCTTGTAAGCTTCCCAGGGAGTCTTTCCGTCATAAGGCGTTAGTTTCACTGCTGGGTGGCGTGACGACAACCTGATGTTTTCTGGTACCTTTCCCAGCTTTACTAAACTGTCCAGTTTTTCTTCTAGCTTGTGATCGATCTTTTCCTCAATCCTTTCCTCGCATCTCGCTTGACTTTCTTCCAGGAGTGATACTCTTTTCTCTACTTCCTCTAACCCGGTTTTCATCTCTTCGTGAGCGGTTTTTAACTCATCTTATCCGGTTTCTATTTTTCTTTGTCCATCTTCCACTTTCTTCTCTAGTCCGACCAATCCGGCTTCAATTTTCTTTTCTAAATCGGTCTGTCCGGCTTCAATTTTCTTCTCTAAATCCGCCTTCATATGTTTTTGTGCGGCTTTCATCTCGTCTTGTCCGGCTTTCATCTCGTCTTGTCCGGCTTTCATCTGTTCTTGTGCGGCTTTCATCTCGTCTTGTCCGGCTTTCATCTCGTCTTGTCCGGCTTTCATTTCTTGCATCATATTCATGAGCTTTTGAAGTTGTTCTTCCATTTTTTTGTCTAGTCAAAACCATAAACTGGAAAATTAAAGTCTTTCTTTAGAACCCCGATTCTGACACCAAATGTTGCGGAATTACTCTGCTACTCCTGGGGTTCGTCGTTCTAAAGTCTGTTGGTGTAAAAAGTTCAAGTAAAAAGTCACTTGTCAGGATGGAACACAAACTTTATTGCTTCTAGAACTTCGTAGAACAATCAGCTGTACACAATTCACAAGCACAATCTAACAATAACGTGCTTTTAACAATCCGCTTGGATCAGAAGCTCTCACAAGTGCTGTATTTCTCACACAAAATAAGTCACTTTCACAGGCAAAAATTCCGTGGAAATATTCAAGGGATTTAGTACACAATCCCTTAAGACACAGCAATGAAGAATTTACACACAGCACTTCAAAAACAGCTTCACAAAGCAAGCTAAAACACAGCTTTACAAAGCACGCGTACTGAGAGCTCTTCACACATCGAGCGTTCAGCTCGCACTGACTCACTTCGGGGCGATGCGCGCTTCTATAAATAGCCGACGCAGGAGGTACAAGAGGTTTCCCGAAAAGTCAATTTCTCGAGGGTTCTACATAAAGCGTGAATTTTGATTACGTCATAGAAGAGAAATGTTAGGTTATTATGCGTTTTTAATGCAGGAAAAACAACTTCCAGGCCCCATTGGGAAAATTGCGCCAAATGACCAAAAAGTCGCCAATCTTGGCGACTTTTGGCGAAATATCGCCAAATTTGGCGCCAAAAATAAGTCCTCAAAAGTGAAGAGATCTAAGCTCTAGGACTAATATTTCTCGAGTTTTCTAGAAATCCCATATATTTGAATGGGAAACCGAAACCTCCGTATCTCCGGTTCTAATTGGCCGATTTTGATGCAACAAAAAGCAAAATTTATCTATTTGAAGCGTAGAATACGAATTTTAAACCATTTTAAGCCCCAGAGCAGCGGGTTGCCCCGAAAATTCGTAGCATTATTTATGTTATATGTGCGCATATCATGCTTTAAACTAATTAAAAAATCCTTCAAAAGCTTTCTATTTTGTACTTTTTTCCATGAATGTGCCGGACTGCATTTGGCGAAAAGAATACAGACGCCAAACTGCTGTTGGCTCCCTTTTACTCGGCGCGTTTCATCTGGTTTTTCGCTTTGAGTCAAAATGTTTCACTCTCAGTTATAAATATTTAGATAAAGCAATATTTTTCTGAGATCGTAATTACTAGATACAAGTCTCTGAAAAATATTTACTCGCATGAGTTATTTTAAGCACTCTATGCAGAAGTTATTCAGCTGTTCAAAAATTTACGTGATATTGAGGTGTAATTGAATATTTACTATTTACTTTTCAATTTTTGCTTTTTGTACTTGTAATGGTCCTTTGGTGTTGTGTGACTGAGTTTTACGGGGTTTTTCTTTGGGGGGGGGGGAGAGGGAGGCACAGGAAAGATTTGGGGGGGATTTTTCTTCTATCGATGGTTCCTTTTGAATTTCCAAAAAAATATTAAAAATAAAAAGATCTTGACGCAAAATTGGGAGCACGTGCCCCTTTCTGTATATTCTAACGGCATATTGTACTTTAACCCATATTATCGCAACAAATCTACTAATAATACCTATTACTTTCATCTTCGTTTCTTCCCCGTAAATGCACAATTTAAATATTTAAATCCTCCATGTTTCGGCAGAAGGGAATAGTATTTACTTTAATCTCGTTTCTTTGAGAATTTACTTTGATATGACGTAAATTTTATGGCATGCCGTGTTTACTCGCGTAATAGTCGCACTTTTTTGCCATTTTTCTTGGATAAATTAAACTATTATGCGAGGAAATATACTACACAATATTCTACACTCTAATGTTAAAATACTGGTATTATAATAAAATTACTAAGTTACCAAATACTTCCAGATGATCTGCCGTATGTTAAATAGTCCTTTCGTCAGTTGCACACAAAAAAGAGGAATTTTTCTTTTTATAGAAATATTTTTACAGGCATAAATGAAGATCAAATACGTGGCTGCGACTTTTATGTAGGGAAAATATTTTGACGATTTTTTCTGCTTCAAAACGGGTGCGACTGTAATGCGAGGGCGACTACTACGCGAGTAAACACGGTAGTTTTAATCTCATGCTATTTTTAATTTAAGAAGTCACGTTCCTGACTGCCGTAAAAGGAAAACCCAGTTAATTCACCCAGTTAGATTTTTAACGAAGTATCATTAAAACTTACCAAATATTAAATTTAAAAATAAATCTTCTGTTAATTCTTAATATTTCACCTATCATTTAAACTATCCATCAGCACAAATATATGTATTTGTATACATTTAAAACTGACAAATGAAGTTATTCATGTGAACTTGATCATAATTTACTTCTACAACAACATTATAGGAAGCATGCTTGAAGAGAAAAAAAAATCAGTTTTCCAATATTTAAAAATCAACCAATACCAATATTCATATAAAGTAATTCATATAAAGTAAGAGTTTTATGAATGACTAGCTGAAGTACCCGTTCTTCGCAGGGGAATGAATGGACTTTTTGATATTACGATTTGTGGTGATTACTATTCATTGTAATAAACAGATATAGCAAAATTGATATCGCGTTATATTGTGTTCAATAATCATGCATACCGAATTTCAAGGCAATCGTTTGTACGGTGCAGAAGGCGATGCGACGTAGCGCAATCTAGTGGCGAGTTTTAGCAAAACGGATACGGCGAAAATATTCTTCGCATTCAGATATCGATGTATACGAATTTTCATGACGATCGGCTGAATAGTCCTGAAGTTCATGTGTGGACGCAACATCGAGTGGCAAGTTATAGGAAAATGGATAGCGCCAAACTCATCCCCGTGTTTAAATATCTATGTATACCTATTTTCATAGCGATCAGTTACCATCTAGTGGTCAGTTAACCATCTAGTGATTAATTAAAGTAATGATTTACTACAACGCCGTCAAGTGGCGAGTTGTAGCAAAATAGATAACGCCAAAATATTCTCATTGTTGAAATAGCTATGTATACTGATTTTCATAGCGACCGTTTGAATGGTCAGGAATTTGGCCTGCTGCAGGGTCATCTAGTGCCGAGTTAAAACAATAAAATAATATATAAAAAGAGTTATAATCCATGGGTCTTCCCTATTTTCGTTCCTTCTTTCATTAAGTTGGAAAGTGTATCATTATTCATGAGTGTGATTAAACAAAATTAAAATGAATATTTCTAACATCCTTTTTTCTGGATATAATATATTAGAAATAGATGCAATAAAGCTGCTCAGAAAAATGCACAATTCCAACTGAATGAAAATTTCAAAAACTTATACGCAGGTGTATTCATAACCCAAATAGCAGCCTATTAAATTACGATAAATAGTGCCAAGCGTTAGAATCCTTCTCAAAATCGCACATCAACCCCTTTAATTTTTCGCCCAATTAAAAAGTTGCACATTTATTTTCGGAAAATTTCCAAATTCTATTTTTCTTTTGAGTATAAATCATTTCATTCCCGCTCTGATTTCACATGCACACGATATTTTAATTTAAAAACAACCTTACAAATAATCTAGTCAAAATAAAAAAAAATCGTTATTCTTTTATTTTTACTTCAAGAGTCTGAATCATTTAATGAACTGCCGAATGTGGCAACCTAGATAAGCTTAATTGTCGCTTAATGCACAGTGGGGTTACAATTACGAAATGGCGGAAAGCAAAAATTAGATTTTTGCGATACGTTTTTATCGATATTTCCTAAAATAGTTCGAATTTTGAAAAAATCGCTTCGAGGTGTGTCGGGACCTGTCATGGAGAATTTCCGTTCAAAAATTGGTAGGTCTACGATCACCCGTTTGCGAGCTACGCGCGACACAGACAAACAAACAGTTTACACACATTGTTTTATTAATATAGATACCAGTCTCAAATAAAATCCAGTTTCAAATCTAAGCCTCGCCAAAGTGCCAATATACGCCATTTTGCAAGAGTTTTTTCAGGGAATCATTCGAAGCATTGACTTAGCAGCAATCAAAATGGGAAATGGTTCGACCGCCAGGCATTTTTTTGAAAAGTGGAATCCCTTAATACAGCCTCATTTTTTAAATTATCAACTATAACATGTTTCATTCATCCTTACTCCGATGTACTATATGCGAAGATTTCAATTATCTGAAATTTGGCGGAATTCCCCCAACTAAAATCAATGCACTCAATTGGCGAGAAGGCTGAAGATAGATCGCTTGAAATCCCTTAATAACTGCATTATTTCCGCACGGATCATTAAAATTTAACGCTGTATTCTAATAAAACCTTTGCACTTGTTTTCAAAAATCCGTTTCCTTAAGCTCTCAGTAAATTGCGCCAAGCCGGAAACAGTGCAAACCGCTAGAACTCACTTTCTCGGCATTTGAGCCATTTTATTTTTTCGCCAAACTAAAAAATTTTAACATATTAGCCTTGGAAATCTTCAATTCTTATTGTTTTGCGTATAAAACATTTCATTCCTGCTCCGATTTCCCATGCACCCGATATTATAATTTAAAAAAAATAACCTTACGAATATAAACTAACAAAAAAAAAATCATTATTATTCTTTTATTTTTACTTTGAGAATTTAAAACATTTTATTCGGCAAAATCGCCACACATGGCAACCACGATCCTTATTTCACACTTTTTTCACTACAGGGGTTACAATTACGGAAAGCTTTTTGCGTGGAGAACATAAAAAATCTCTTAAATTCCGGGAACGGGTGGACTTTCAAAGTTTTAAAGTGGACTATCATATATTCTATATTATTTTACATATCTGCGCAAAATTTCAGGCTGATAGGTCCATTTTTGTGGATTTGTATACGAATCAAATCCACAAACAAACATACAAACAAACAAACAAACAGAATTTCATTTTTATTTATAAGGATGTACTACAAATATGAATTAATAAACAAAAACAAACAGACAAACAAAATGTAAGGGGAATAATAATACATCGTTATGTGACATCACTTTAATTTGCTGCACTGTAGTTATTTCTCCGTACTCATTGCATCCATAATTGAACGATATTATGCATGCTCACTTCGCACCCTTTAACAGGTAGAAATAAAAACCGAAAAATAAAACTCTCCTGCTTCGCGAGTAACGGCCAACTGAGGGAAAACGGGTTGCCATAGTTTGGATGATTTTTCTGCCGTGGATGATTTTCTGAGCATGCGCACTAAGACCGTGTCGTATCTACGGAGTTCAGTATCTCTATGGGCGCGTTCGAGAATTCATCGGTTGTGCACCGGTAACACCGGAGCACGACCAGAGCGTCCGAAAAGGCGGAGCGTTGGGCGGAGCTCTGGAATTAACCGCGTTCGAAAACGTTTTGGTCATGTAGCGGTTGTCTGCTCAACGTGACCAGAGCGCAACCAGAATGACCCTGCTAGCGAGGTGGGTTATTCCGGTTATTAGCGTAGTGTTGCCAATGTTTATTTTTGTTTTCTTGACTTGGAATTGGATGTGGTGAGGATGACCGAAACCGGTTGACAACCGTGACGTCACTTAACCAAAGAATGACCGCGACCGGTAGCACCGGTTATGCACCGGTAGCACCGGTGCATAACCAACCGGTGAATTCTCGAACGGGCCCTAGGACACACTAACGTTCATTTGAGGACAGTGATTGGCGGAATACTCAGTTTTGTACCTCTAAATATCCGAGTTGTCCTACAAGTCATTGGGAAAACGGACCAGGATCCATTTTCACCGGCAGGGGGCGCAGAGCACCGCTTGAATAAGGAATTAGCGTTGTTTTGATTGTGAACGAACTATATTTTTTTTATAAAACTAGCTGCGTGCCCGTTCTTCGCACGGTAGGAAACGAAAAATTTCCTCACATGTGTAATTCGAATAATTCCAGTGATGTGGAATCTAGAAAAAGCAAAATTATTTCACTCTTGACTTAAAATTTGCGTCACATATGTAATAACCTGAGATCATTGCAATATAATGACACACACATACACACAAAAACTATGTCAGCGTTATTCGGTATAAAAAAAGTGAAAATGGACCGTTTGCAGTGAACTTCTCACTTTCAAAATGTCTTATTTCCGCATACATGCTGTCTTTTAGATTCACGTTTTAGCGTTAAATACCTCAGACACTACATGAAATGGACATTTTTTTTATTTTAAAAATACGTCACCCTCTCTTGGAACCCTTTACAAAAAGAAAAGAGATAAGAAATAAGACTGCCCTATTTATAAGGGCTTTAAAATTGTTTTTCTAGATTATGCCGTTTAATTTTCTTCTCACAAATAAAT
Source organism: Cheiracanthium punctorium (assembly GCA_038373885.1). NCBI lineage: Eukaryota > Metazoa > Arthropoda > Arachnida > Araneae > Cheiracanthiidae > Cheiracanthium > Cheiracanthium punctorium. Next base: position 7,736 of record JAWZYV010016633.1, read on the forward strand.
CCAGTATTTATAAAAGGAAATCGAGCCAAGCAAAGAAATCGTCTGCTCGCGGGACCCGTTTTTATTTATTTTTTTCAACTGGCAATTTTAATCATTGTTACTGTATCCAGGACAACCAAACCGCAAGATATCAAACCGAAATGTAAGTAGCTGCTACTGAAATGAAAATCCTTCTTTACTTAAAAATTCGTAAAAATTCTCCTAATTTATATTTTTCCTCCGTTCTTCTTTTAAAAGTAGGCGAATTGTGTGCTCCGTCTTTTGCCGAAATATAAAAAAGTTATGAATAATAGAATTCAAGATGCAGCAGTTTTAAAAATATTTTACGAAAGTCAGCGTCAAATTTAATTTTATTTGAAAAATTCCCAACAATCTGCAAATTATGTTACACAGTCCGAACCATGCCCGTGCTGTGTGCCTTGAGAGGGCGGTGGATAAAGGATGATGAGGGCGCTTTACATAGGTGTCGGCAACATAGAACAAGGAGGGGGGGGGGAGAGCACTTGTCCCTCCCTGGATTTTGCATGCCCTTTTTGTCCCTGTTTTTTTTTTTCTTTTTCTCTCATTCCATCATAGTAACGGTATGGAAAGTAATCTTTGCCAATCCCCCCCCCCCCCCCCCCCACACACACACAGCGGGGAAAATATTCTGTTGACTCCTATAGCGCTTTCATAATCAGAGTTGGGCAGTATCGCAAATACATGTTCATGCATTTCAAAATACTTTTGTATTTTGTATTTTCACAAGAAAAAGCAAAGTATTTTGAAAATGTATCTTAAAATACATTTTCAATGTATTTTGTATTTTCAAAATACCGAAAATACATTTTTCATTCTGAAGTTAAATTAATCTAACATCAAAGTTAGCTTGGTTTGGGAAAATTAAACAAAAATAACAGGACTGATGGCATTAATTTTTTCACAGTTCATGACATAAACAATTCTGTTGCATCTGCTCTATTTTAGTGTTATAAATGGTAACTAAAGAGGTTTTAGGATTTTGTGAGACTCTTAGGTTATATTAAGCAAGGAGGAGGAAGGTAATCTCTCACGCCTATTTAGATTAGTTTAATGATAGTTGGTCCAGGAGGCTTTCTGTATTGCTGATAACTGATTCACAAATGTGAATGAAGCTGAAAAGGGAGAAAAATATGTTTGAGTAATATTCAATGGATTTCTGTAAAAGAATTTATAAACAATTTCAAATGCGTTACCTAGTTATAGAAAAATAAGCCAGTCAGTATTTCTGAAGTTATATCACGAGATGGATAAAGCTTCCAGATTAGATGAATTTGCGAGTCGTTGTGCAATTCTCAGTGGAAAAAATTTTCAAATTTTATCTGTAGATGCAAATGAGAAAGTTAAGGCGCAGTGCCAGCTTTGCCAACCCAAAAGGTCTATCGTAAGTGGAACATTCAAAACCACTACAAATTTTAAAACTCTCGCTTAAAGGTAAAACTTCAATCTTATCATAAAATTGATTAAGCTGAGTTCTTTGGTTCAAATGTTTAACTGAATTCAATAAATCATAAATATTAATAGACAAGGTTTTCAACGTCTTTTTTCAAACTTTTTTAATTGAATGCTCTGGAAGTCATATTTACTTCTCTTTTCCACCAAAGCATGCTTGTCCTACTTTTTAAAAAAAGTAGGAGAAAGAAATAGTATTAAAAAAAATGTCTTTTATTAAAAATGTCATAGATTAAAAAAAATGTCTTTTGTCTTGTTTGGAAATTAAGTAAACCTTAAGTTTCTTTTATTAATTTTAATTGTTCATCATTTACTCATCCTATATTTAGAATCATGTATGGATCCTGTTTGAGTTCTCAAAAATTTAAACCTCACACCATTGATGTCTGCATTAAAAAACACTAGATATGAGTTTAAATTCGCTTTAAGACCTTGGACCCTAAATTTATGCTTCTTATCATAATTTAAGATTTTATTTTAGTAGCTTAGATTAAATAAATGAAACATTTCAGTAAGCTTTTCAATTTTTAATGTTGTCCTTATCAAAACGAAATAATTTTAGAGTGATGCGAGAGAGGTTGATGATAAAACTACTACGGATGATGATGACGGGTTTGAATTTACCATATTCCGAGCCATACACCACAAATTCTCAAAATGTGGTTGAAATTTAATTGCTGCAGGTCCTTTCTGAAAAATCGACAGATTTGAAAGTTCTAAATTCATATCCGACAGTAAAAGAAATTTTCATGAAATTCAACATAAGTTTGCCGACTAGTGTTCCTGTCGAAAGACTTTTTTTTTCCTTTGCATGCATCATAAATGCTCCAAAAAGGAATTTATTAAGCGATACCCAAACAGCACAGTAAATTTGCATCAAACTTGCAGTAAGCTTGATTTATCAAGTCAATAAACTTGAATTAAGCTTGAAAATTTCAAGCGTGTAAGCTTAATGCAAGCTTGAATCAAGTGTTCAAGTTTACACTTGCCCAACTTGCATTAAGCTTCATATAGCAAGCTTAATTCAAACTTACTACACTCTAAAAAATTTTTTTTAATACATGGGGCGCCGGTCGGCGAATTCGCCCCATATATTTCATTTTTCCATGCATTTTCCCCTCTACGCTGAAACCTCAAGTTATATTAATCTGTTTTTTTATAGGCATTTTTGTGTTCTTTTCTTTCTCATTTACTTACGAGTTGGGCTCATAAGATAGAGAAGATTGCTTTTATTAGATCGGATCGGAACGTGGCGGTGGTTTTTTAATTTTAAATAATTTTTTGTTTAAATTTAGAAAAAAAAACATCTAACTAAGGAATTCCTCTAACTTAATCAGTTTACTTAATTTGGTGAAAATTCTGAAGATAGATCGTTTAAAATCGCCTTAATAACTGCATTATTTTTGTATGAAAAATTGAAGTATATCGCCGTATTCTTGTTATTAAAATTTTTCATTTCATTTCATTTATTTCATAAAAGAAATGCACACTACAGATTAAAATCCATTTACAGTGATGCATAAAAGGACAAATTACATAAGACAAAATTAAAAAACAGAGATAAAATACAGAGAAAAAATAAATACCAGTCATGACTGCAAAAGTTCAAAACACTTAACTCTAAAGACTTTAAAAGACATGCTAAAAATATCCAAATCCAAAGAAAACTTATTATAAATTTTATAAAATTTATAAACTTTATAATAAGTTTTATAAATTTTATAAAATTTATAAAACGAAAAGTATATGTAATTATATTTTATAATTGGATCCACAAATAAATGGCTATTACGAAGAGACCTGTTCGGTACATTTACACAAATACTTTGAAGAATATCACTGGACTCAACCATATTATTGACAACTTTATAAAAAAATAATAAACAAAAGATATCACGACGAGAACTTAAACTAGGAAGACCAAAAACACTTCTCAAGTAAGATGAAGAAATTTTCGGAATGTAAATAGGATTACTTTTGTAATATAAATAACGAGTAAACTGAGTCTGCACCCGCTCAAGAATTTTCATTTTATTTTTATAATACGGATCCCAAACAAGACTACCATATTCAAGATTAGAGCGTATCAAACTAAAGTATAAGATTTTTAATGCATGAAGGTTAGAAAATTCTTTAGCTTGCACTTAAGAAAACCAAGTTTTTTGTAAGCTTTAGAGATAATGCTATAGATATGGATTGAAAACTCAAGTTTCCTGTCAAAAACAACGCCCAAATCAGTTATGGAATCCGAACGAAATAAAGGAAGATTATTCATATGATATGAATAAATTAAAGTTTGAGACTTACGAGAATAACTAAGAATACTACATTTCATAATATTAAGAAGTAATTTGTTGTCAGCGTACCATTCATATAAACTATTAAGATCACTCTGTAAAAGACAAGCATCATTAACAGACCGTATCTCTTTAAATAATTTCAGATCATCAGCAAATAAAAGATACTTAGAAAATTTCAAAACTGAACACAAATCATAAATAAACAAAATAAAAAGTAAAGGTCCCAAATTAGAACCTTGGGGAACACCAGAAGTACAGGTAAAATTCTCAGAAACAGCACCATTAAAATACACAAAAAGCTGTCTATTACACAAGTAAGAAAAAATCCAGTCCGTAAGATTAATGTGAAAACCCAAGCCAATTAATTTCTTAAGAAGAATTCCAATGTCAATAGAGTCAAAAGCCTTGGCAAAATCGGTATAAATGACATCAAGTTAATATCCGTTTTCAAACGAAGAAATAATATTGCTATTTAAACAAAATAAATTAGTAAGCGTAGACCGTTTAGGAATAAAGCCGTGTTGAGATGAGGAAATTAAATTTTTAACTTGCTGAAAAACTTTATTGTGCATTATAATTTCAAATGTCTTATAATAAGGACTTAAAATAGCAATATGTCGATAATTTTTGCAGTCATTTATATTACCCTTTTTAAAGACTGGAATAATTTTAGTATTCTTCCAAGCATCCGGAAAAGTATAAGTTTTTAAAGAAAGATTAAATAAAACAAGAAGAGGATAAATCAACCCATCAGCACAACCTTTAGCAATAAAGGAAGGTACATTGTCAACACCAACAACCAGGGATCCGTAACTTAACGTAATGCGCGTTATAACCAATTCGTTATTCGTTACAAATCATAACGTTATTTATTCACAAGCCGAATAACGTTATTCATACCGTAACTTTCAAATCGTTCTTCACGAAATAACGTTTTAATCAATAACGTTAATGATTTGAGAAATCAGTATTCGGTTACTTGACCCAAAACTGCTCGGGGAATAACGTTATATTTAATAACGATATTCAACGTACACTTATTATAACGTTATTCTTTTCTATGCTATACATAATAACTCTAAGAACAGTAACAGAATGCAAAGGGGTTAATCATGTTAACCGTTTAGTTTATAACGTTAAACTTACATAACTATTTGATAACGATACAGTATCAATTAGTTAGAATATAACCTTTCGTTCAATAACAATTTAAATACGGTATGAGACCATAACGTTAAAGGAACAGAACGACATCTTCATACCGTTATAACGCAATAACGAAATGCCATTCATATTGACACGATCCGTTACAAAATATAACAAATTGTTCCAATATATTTAAATACGGTATAACATCTAACCGTTCGAGTAACCTAAAAATTTTGATCCGAATCATCGGCTTTTCGGACTGAGAGGAGGGTGAATGAAAGGTAAAAGTATTGAGTGGGTTCACCACCTAGACTCGTGTTCCGTACATAAAACACAGGATACATGCAAGGACTGATTTCCAGCATAGCATTCGGGACAATTGCCTGGGCCCCCAACAATAAGGGGCGCTCCCAAATAACCCTTTAACTTGCACATTTTGAATTTAATTTAAAATGAACAGGGTAGATACTGACAGTGGCGGATCCAGAAAAAATTCTGGAGGTGGCACAAAACATTTGGCTCATATTTCTGGTAAATAAATTCACTTGAATTTAAAAACGAAGTCAATATTCTACACTGTAATTTTCAGGTGGTACGTGTTCCTGTGTCCCTCCCCCCACTCTGGATCGCTGACAATGTATATTGAAGAGGATTTTTTTTCATTTTTTTTAAAGCTGCTACTTCAGCTAGATTATTTTATTGAAGTATTGGGAGTCAAAGATAATTTTTCGTACTTTGATTGCATTTCCTTTTATTTTTTAATAAAAAGATGACCTTTTGTGGATACAGTCAGTTTCAGCATGTCACTTTTTTACAATATTAAAAAAAAATTGTTTAAAGTGTGAATGTCCAGCGTTTTGTCCTATTCTGCGGCTGTCAATCTAACAGTGTTGAGTTTTGGTCGCTTTTCTCCAGTTACAGCGTGAATACGCGTTAGAACCCTTTAAAATGTCCTTCGACCAAGGCACCCCCTCTCTTTGGCAGATAGCCTTGCGTAATTTCGCCACAATACAATACAACAGAAAAAAATCTTTTTTTAAAACACAAAACGCTTTTAAACTCAGTCCTCTCAACTGTTAGCAATAGGAGGTGTGTTAAACAGTAGAACTTTTAATTAATATTAGATTGGTGCATATATATAATTATCAAGCGTTTCCCTCTTTCTCCATTTGGCAAAACAATCCCAGCTTTCGATTCAGGGTGGTTTGCCCGTTTCAAGTCTGGTGACATTAGCTTGGAAGATAAGCCAGGACGAGGTCGACCATCGGATTTTGACGACCAGGCACTTTTGGCAGACTGGAAGGGAGCGAAAGCTGGGACTGTTCCGGCCGATGGGGAAAGGGGAAAACGCCTGATAATTATGCACCGACCTAATAATTTTAAAAGTTAAAATAATTAGTAGTTGTTCTTTCTTTACTTTAAAGAAATGTAAAAAAGTGACATACCGATGTTGACACCGCCCCTGGAAAGGTTAAATTGTATGTCTATTTAAAAAAATTTTTTTTTAAGGAAGTGTGAGTTAAGGGCTTAGCTAGGGGTACGTATCCTCCTAACACCGAAATTTTTATATCAGTCAGTGTTAGCATTAATGAGTATGTGAGTATTTTGCTGAGGCAAATCTAACAGACGGGTATCTACTTAGCGAGGGGGGGGGGCGTTGCCTTGGCCGAGGTCTTTTTCAGAAATTCAAAGCATATTCGCCTAACATCTGGCAAAAATCGCCCAAAACTTCAGACCGTTAGATAGACGCAGTTGGCTGGAAGCCTGGACATTAATAGTTTAGCAATCCACCATACTCAATGTTTTATTCACTTGGCCACGATGCGACCTCATAAGCATTTAGATTTTTATGCCTTGCGAAAATTACGTTTATTTATACACAACTCTAATGCATAGCTCCTTCCAAAGAAACTACTCTCTGCACTGTCGCAAGATAATGGAAAGAAATCCGGAATCACTGACCTAGGGCTATCAGGAATGTTAATAAATTTGAAAAGACATACTGTTTTACGTGTTATGTAACATCATTGATCTCATGAACTCCAATTATGTACCAATCATCCATTACTTTTATGTTTTTTCTTGTTTTTTGCATACCATTTCTTTTTTGAAGAAAGGGGGGAAATGATGTTGAGTGCGGAGATAGTACTTTCTTAATGTGCATGCAAATTATATTTTCCCTCCCCCTCCCCCTCCCCTTGAAGGAAGTCTGCGTACGCTACAGTGGCGCGTGGATGTACCCATACATTCCGTTAGCCATACTGCTCAAAAGGGTTATAATTAAAGGTCCAATAAAGAATAAAATGGTGCAAAACTATGAAACTGCTACGATAAAAAAAATATATATTGCTATTACGCAAATGTGATGACTGATTGTCGGAATACTATTTTGTCATTTCTCTCATGTGTCAATGATCCTCATCTTTAAATCTATCGCATTTTTACTTTCCGAACATATATGGAAAGTATTGTAATCATGAAAATATTTGACTTTTAAGATTTTCATGTATTTACACGTTTTCGGGCATTAATTCATTTATGTTGTTTTTGCGGTGATGGATTTGTGTACGTAAGCAAACACGATAGCTCCTAAACAGTGCATTTGATTGAGCTGAAATTTTGTATATATATTATAGACCACCCATATTGATTTTCGCGTGTACAGGATGTGTAGTTTTTTACAAGGCTGCAAAAAGAATTTAATACATTGGGCGGGAGTTCCTGAAAGTGCGCTAGCGTCTATTGAGTATTTCAGTATTTTGTGTTAGGGCAAGTCTACACGAAGGGCATCTACCCACGGGAGAGGGGGACTTGGGCGGAGGACCATTTTAAGGGGTTCTAACGCGTATTTACTTTGTATCTGCATGCACATAAAACCGCCTGAATCTCTAGATCCTTTGATCGACTGCCACGCAGTATGCCCCAACGCGGGACCAGTACACTTTGGCTGTCTACCATACTTACAATAATACATTTGGGTAATACACTAGTACACCTTAAATTATTTGTGTCTTTCGGGCATTAATTCATTTATGTTGTTTTTGCGGTGATGGATTTGTGTACGTAAGAAAACACGATAGCTCCTAAACAGTGCATTTGATTGAGCTGAAAATAAGTATAATTTAAGACACAAATAATTTAAGGTGTACTAGTGTCTAAATGGTGCATTCGTATAAGTTCAAATTCAGTATGTATATTGTAGGTCTTCGTTTTACAACCTGTTTAGATTCTCGTAAGTGTAGGATTCACAGTTTTTTTATGTCACAAAAAAGTATTCTTATACATTGCGGTCTGTACATTAATTTTTGAAGTGCACTAGCGTTTGAACACTGTATTCTTAATTATTGAATGTTCCAACATACCGAGACAGAACTAATGTGAAATCGTAAAGCTGCCGTATTCAAATTCTGCGCCTAGTTTTATAGAAACTATGTCAATTTGTACTATTTGATTTATTGTCTACCGAAGAAATTTTGTACAACAAGCAGTTCGTGCATCCTGGCCATGATGAGTTTTTAGTCATGAGCATGAGGAAAGCATGATCACATTGTCCCCTTTTAAATATATAAATTCATTTGACAGAAGACCGACGATGTAAGAACACATGAAGCCGGGGTTGAGGATATCGGGATATATCATTCCTCGGGTAATTTTAGCATGAGTTTTAATATTTTTCCATCAAGCCGAATTTAAGTTTATATATGTACGGCCACAGTCGTCGACTCCATGAGGCTTGCGGGGGCTTCAGCCCCCTCAAAAATTTCGTTCCAATCTTTCTGTCAAATATTTTTTTTCTATATTGGTTGAAACTCGAAGAGTGTGGTGCTACTATTTTTCGATAAGACTGTGGATACGGAGCTTTTTCACAAAGTACTTAAAGGCTTTTGTGAGAAGTAATCGTCTGAAATGAATTAGAAATAGCAAGAAATATTTCTTGACTTTGCAGATGATTAGCAGATAAAATAGCCATAAAAGGATGACCTTGAGACAGGGGGCGACTTTCTTGCAGAGGGTTGTTCTGTTCCTGGAGGGGTCAAGAAAACCGCAAACTTGAGGTGGTCAACAGCTTTCGGTTGAGAAGAAAGAGCAACAGCATTGTAGCTGAGGTGTCATGATTGCTTCTAGCAGGGTTTGAATTTTGCGCCCCCTCAACACAATGTTTGGAAAGTGCTCCTGACAAGGGTTACGCCCCTAGCAGTGTTATACAGTAAGCCTCCGAAACCCCCGAACACACAGTTGAAAGTTACCCCATAGTGCGGGGGCAGGAGGGTGAAGAGACCTCCACACAAGGAATTATTTTTTAAATGAAATTAAATATTTTGTAATTTTAATTTTCCTTTCGTTTTTTTAAAGAAACCGCAGATTATTAGAATTTATCTTAATGCTTTACAGAGGATAGACAGAAGAACAGACATATATTCAGAGTGTGTCACAATTCCCTCCCGAGTTTGGAAAGCTTATTAAAAAATATATTACCAATACAGCAACAAAGTTCACTTTATTGAATAAAGAATGTTACAAGCTTTTTTTTCATAAATGTTCAATATGTGAACCTTTCGTGATGTGGCAGCTATCAAGTCTAAAGTCAAATTCTTCCCTCCCATACTCGCTTTAACTTGTGGCGATCAATGGTAGCGAATACGGTTGTGATCCTTTGGCGTAAATGAGGCACAGGGGGCACAAACACATGATTTATTATATAACTCCTTAAAAAAATCGCATAATTATGGTTTGGAGAGCGTAGTGGCCACGGATGAAGGCGATTGTCGTCGATAGAGCCTCGACCAATTCAACGACGAGGAAGCTGGTTATTTGTGAAAAACAAAACTTGTAATGTTACTTTTCCCCGTAAAGTCCACTTTGATGCCGTATTGGTAATATATTTTATAAGCCTTCCAAACCAGGGGGGGGGATTGTGACACACTCTATATGTATATATTTATAGATACAGGAAGCTCGTGATTTGTGAAACAAAACTTGTAGTGTTCCTTTCTTCAGTAAAGATAACTTTGCTGCCGTATCGGCAATATATTATTTTTTATAAGCCTTCCAAACCCGGGACAGAATTGTGACACACCCTGTATTTATAAATCCCTGATTAGATACATCGGTGGAAAAAGCAACTAAAAATGCGTAGGGGTTGCATTTTCCTCACGTTTTCTCCCTTTTTCAGCCTGAAACACTTGTAATAACCAATTCTTCGATAAATCATTCGTAATATTTAAGCGAACTCTTTTTCGTGATGAAAGTATTATTATCCATAGTAAAAAGTTTTCCAACTACTGGGCTTGTATAAAAAAGGCACTTTTTAAACTTAAAAAAATTAACTATTATAAATTTTTGATAAATCTAAGCTGAAAGCGCAAATTTAGAGTTTATTTTGAATCTCGATTTTCGAATCTTTCTGTCTAAACAGAGTTGAATTGACAGAAATGTGGCGGGACCGTTAGAAAATTTTATTAGTTTTTAGGGCTAAGCAAGATGAGTGGATAAAGAAACATCTTGAAGATTATTTCCGGATACTCGGATTCGTTACTTTATAGTTTTGCAATCGTGAAATTTTCTAATGCGAAATAAAAGATAATTGACACATTTTTATAAATATATTGATCCAAAACTATACCAAAGAAAGTGAAAGTTATTTTAAAAAATCATACGCGTTTAACATAGAACCTTTTCCTTTTTTTAAAATTAAGTTAAAAAACTTGATGTGCCCCACCAGTGGGCGAGCACATAGTGCTCTCAACTAGTAAACGGAAGGTGCCTGGTTTAAATTCAGGTCGCATCCGCCTACCTAGCCTTCCGGAAATTCCCCGATTTTCTCCGAAACTTCGAGTAAATACAGTTTAGGACCCCTTAGAAAAACACCCACTCCCCTCGGACTGGATCCCCCGAGTTGATAATGAACGTAATTTAAAAAAATGCGTAAAACACATGATTTCTTTCATGTCTATTAAATTATATACATTTTTATGCGCTCCATTTAAACTTATTTAATTTGAAATTAAGATAGGATACTTGAAACAATTATGAAGATTTTCTGAAATGTAAAAATAATTTTTTAATATAATGATTATAATGAAAAATGCACATTTTGGAACGTAATTACAAAAATCCTGATTCTGTGGAAACTATTAAACTATTGGTTAGTATTTTTAACGCCGCCCCCCCCCCACGTGCCAACGAATCATTCGAGCTCCCTCAAAATTTTTTTACAATTCGGTGCCAGGGTGCACCGCTGCCTTTCACAACTTCTCCAGAAAAACTTCTGGCTATGTTTGCGACAAAAGATAACAGCGCAGAAAGGTTCTTCGATTACATGACTTACATTTGACTTTGTATGTCGAGACCTTTCACCGAAATATCCCATCCAATCACCCACCTCAGACAATCAGAATATCAGAACTTAAGGAATTAAGCCGTATTCTTCCTGTTTGAAGCTATTTCTGCCATTTCTAGCCATTTTAAACGTCGTTAGTCATAGGTCCATTCCGCTTGTCCGTGTCTGTAGTTCTCCATTTGCATCATTAAATGTTATTTAAATTTATTTTATAATGCGCATGCGCAAACATGATGGTATAAACGATGGTCTACGTCTTTTTAAAAGCGTAGACATTCTGCGACAGCGAAACAAAACTTCGTAGACGACTGTCTGAATGTCGAGAACACAATAGGGCACCTTGACTTGATGTTACAATTTATTCCTTTAAGGACACGTTCAAAACGAGGCAAAATCAAAATTTTGTTTTGTTATTGCAATTAGTTTATTAGTAATTTATTTTTCTCTCAGCTCGAAATAATTTTTAGCCATTTCTATCCATTTTTCTCTGTGATTCTAGCCACTTTTAATCCGGCAGAGTTGCAACTAGGGATGGACACGAGATATATCGCATCGTGTCGCGTTCCTGTTTAGCATGCGAGACTAGAACGCGAGACGAAACAGAGAAAATTTTTCGAAGCAAGACGCGAGACGAGAAAGGAAATATTTAGCAAGGCGAGACGCTAGACGAGACAGAGAATTGTCTCACACGATATTTCTCACGAAAATTTCTTGTCCATAAATTTACAATACGAATTGCTTTTCAATCAGAATAGAAGTACTGTATTTGAGGCAGTATGCCATCCCCTTCACCGTATTTTTTATTTTAAAAGGAGACGTTTATTTTGTATAATTATTTTGAACATAATGATATTTTTATTTTGTGATTTTACAACGGTGTGATGTGCAAACGAAAAGTACTTTTTATAGACCGCCCAAATAGATTTCCGTACAATCTTTTTTGTCAGAATTAAAAAATATGAACCTATCTTTAGAAATATAATACATATACGAAGAACCTCACTAATGCAACAACAAACCAGGCAGCTATTTGGTCCCTGGTATTTTATTTTGCATTTTTAACCTAAAAATAACTCTAAATTCTGTAAGTGTATATCTAGCGTGAAGTCAGTTCCATGACTCGCATTAACTTTCGTATAAATAAATAGTATTCAATCTATGGATCGTGTCGTCATTCATGGGTTCTCATAGGAGCACTTTTAAGGGAATTTCTTGCATTTCAAAGAAGAGGGGGCTGGTTATCTCAGTCTTTGAAATACTTTAAAACTGAAGTAATACAAGAAAGTTCACTATGTTATAAAGATGCTTATTACACCCAGTGGCGGATATACAGGTTGTGTGATGGCGATCTATAATATACATACCCTTTTTAAACTTATTCGAATGTACCATTTAAACACTAGTACCAGGCGCGTAGCCAGGAAAATTTTTCGGGGGGGGGATATGCGCCTGGAAAAATTTTCGGGGGGGGGGATATGAACTTATATGTGTTTAAATAGACGGAATTTCATCACTAATCCAAAAATTTCGGGGGGGGGGGATATATCACGATATTCCCCCCCCTGGCTACGCCCCTGACTAGTACGTTTTAATTGACTTGCATTCGTAGGCCGAAATGCATAAGAATTACTTTTGCAATCCTGTGAACAAATTATTAGCACTACACACACCAAAATCTACGCAGGTCATGCGACCGTGACCTATAACATACAAGCTCAATTTGAGCTCAATCGACTGCGCCGTTTAGACACAAGTTTTAAGACAATGAGTATGGTCGATAGCCAAAGTGTGAAGGTCGGACATACTGCGTTCGGACATACTGCGCGGCTGTCGATCTAACGGTCTACAGTTTCGGACGGTTTTCTGCCGATGCAATAGCGCACTTTCAAGAATTTCTATCCGTAGACCATAATGTAAACGAATTCTTTTTTACAGCTCTTAACAACTTTCCTTTTTTGCGCCCCGAGTTTTAAGTCAGAAGACATCTGGGTTGACAAATTTTTGTGATGTCGTGTGAGTTACATAATCCCCGTGAATCAAAATCAAGTCACTGTCAGTCAAAATGTTCCTGTAGAACTGGCGAAAATCGTATTTTTTATCTGAATGTTCCTTTTAATTACTATTTAGCCTTACTTGCCGGGCCGTAGCAACAAACTGCTAAAATGTAAGATGTAGTTATTTGTTCAAAGTAAATACAGGACTATTACAAGCTTGAACTTTTCCTAGTTGGCTGTATTATTTTTTTTTAAAGTTAAAATCTGAAACACTTAAGAACACAGTGCGTATTTAAAATCTAAAACACAGATTTTAAATACGCACTTGAGTGCTATGTATTAAAAGCATATCATAGTCCATGCTTCTTCCCTAGTTTTCTTCCTTATTTCATTAAGTTGAAAAGTGTATCATTATTCATTGTGCTGTATTTTTTTTCCTTGCTCCATAAAACACATCTTTGGTTTCTAAATCTATCATTAAATCACCTACTAAAACTGTTTTACAATACATACTGTTTTACAAGCATATTCCAACTATACTTCAGCATTTTAAATACTGTTTGGAATGTGCATCATAATTCATGAGTGTGCCGTGTTTGTCTTTCTTGCTCACAAACCCTTCTTCAAAATTGAAATCTATATTAAAATTGCCTACCAAAACTGTTTAAGAATCTTTCTCAGGCATATTCTAACTCAGTGGTTCCCAACCGGGGGGTCGCGACCCCCTAGTGGGTCGCCATACCTTTTTTCGGGGGTCGCCGCAGACCGCTTTTGTAGGAAACTAATAGTAAACTATTTTTACGTTTCTTTGCCATGAGACACTATTTTCTCCATTTTCTTTGTAAAGAAAAAATCCATATTCTCGTCAGGGCTTTAGTATCAAAGCTACAAAAACTGACGTCGGTGAATATGAGAGTGTTAACTAATGCTTAAAGAATCCATGCATTAAGACAGAAGAATCGGATATAGGAATTGCAATTAATTTAAAGGGGGTAATTAGTAGCCACTTTGAAGCCCTTCAATCTGAATCGTGCGAAATCCATTTCACACATCTTTAGATGTCGCGGATATTCCTGATAAAGTGCAGGGTGAATTTTTGAATTTGCAAAATGACTCCTCCGCAAGTTTATACCGAGAAAAACCGTTAACTCAATTTTGGTGTGCTGTGCGTTGCTCATATCCGGTAATTTTTCGTGTCAAATGTTAACGCGATTTGCATTCACACTTAACTGCGTGAAGTTGGATTTTCAACTCTTTTGCAGAAGACAAAAGCCAGTAATAAATTAGATGTCTAAATGACATGCGGTTGACTTTGACCAATATTCAGCCAAGAATAGCTAAACTTGTCAGTCAAATTCAGCCTCAGTCACCCTAATAAAAATTAGTACGTATTAAAAAGATATAAATTTTAAATCTGAAGATGTATTTTTTCCTTATTAATTTTTTTTTTATTGGTCAAACATGGCAGATGGGGTTGGGAGTCGCTAAAGTTTTGAAAAATCTAAAAGGGGTCGCGATTGAAAAAAGGTTGGGAACACAAAGGCGCGCTGAAAAACATACTTCACCTTTATAAATACCATTTGGAAAGTGTATCGTAATCTATGAGTGTACCATATTTGTCTTCCTGTTCCATAAAACACATCTTCGGATCATTGAGATCTATATTAAAATCGCCTTCTAAAACTGTTTTACAATTTTCTACAGGCATATTCTAAACTATACTTTTCCTTTGTAATAATCTGTCGCGTTTGCCAGTTCCTAGCCAAATTTGGAAGATATCACAGAGCTTGGTTTGGTTTTGAAGACGTATTTTTGACACCAAACTTGGCGATCAATTATCAAAAATTGCAAACCTTGTGCGACTTTCAACATTTTTTCTCCCCTTCCCCTTCGCTTTATCTGGCAATCACATCTGAAAAGTGCCTCGCCGTGACATCTAATCTAAGGCATGTAGACTAAGACAAATTATGTCGACGCTGAAAAACATGCTTGATTTTAATAGTACTGTAGTTCTAACAACGAGTGAGTGTGAGGATTCGAATCATGAAGAACCCAGTCCTTGTACTAAACAGTGAATGTCTGTCATACATACCTTACACATTACTGTTAACATTTAAATGGAAAATAGCGTCGTGTAATACTTATATGTACTGACTGAGCATAAATAAAATTATTTTGACTCTCAATTTTCTCACTTTTGTTCATTGAAGCTTTACTCGCGGATCCAGAACTGTTACTAGCAAATTATTGCCCTGTTGTGGTTGACGTGAATCATAGAACACATGATTAAGCACGCATGAGGTACTCAAACGTGAGACACTCAAATTTCTAATGAACAAGCTGTATCATTTTGGAGCACTTCATATTACCAATCCCCCCCCCTTCCGAAAAAAATTGTAACGAGAATGATCGGCTCATGTTGGCAATTATAAAAGAACGATATCACTTTTGGTATTAAACACGTAAACCAGTATGTCTCTTAAACTGTATTAATGTTGTCGAAATTCTCTTCAGATTCCCAACCTTTTCACTACCTTGACCAGAAATGTAGAGGGTAATTTATTCGTGGTAAAAATATGCATTAGTGTCGGGAATAAATAAATGTAATTTCTGCAAGACATAAAAATCTAAAAGCTCATGATATCGGATCTAAAAATTTCGGCGTCGAGGGGGAAATATATCCATTGCTACGCCTCTAATTTCGACTTCCTTAATTTCATTTTATTAATAGACCAACAAATTTATTTTTTCATTTAAAAAATAAAAAGAAAACAAGAAACAGTTAAAACACAAAAAAATAATCTTCACCCTTCAAAACGTCCCTGAAACCTCTGCCCAATTAAAACTTTCATTGACACCCTCTGAAATCTCGGCTTAGACGATTAAATAACCCAGATAATAAAAAACGATTTCCCTTCAATATCCAAAACTCCAGAGTCAGACTGACAACTGCGGGATAAGCCAAAACGCTGAGACTTTCCACTTCATCCAAAACATTTTTTACAATCGTAAAAAGGTGGCATGTCCCAGCTGATTGTGCCCCTGAGATGTTTAAATTTTTTATTTAAAAAGTAAGCAGAAATAGAAGAAGAAATCTGTTAAAAGTGCGAAAAGTTATTTTCGATCCCCAATACGTCCCTGGAATAATATAGACCCATTGAAAACTTCCTTTGACTCCTTTTGGAATCTCGGCTTTAGAAGTTCAAGTAATTTAGCTCATGCACCCACTATTAGAAAAAAAGGTTTTTCTTCAAGATCATGTACACAGGGCCCTTGCTAAAGGGGGAGGTGGGGTAGGGGGAGTCTGCCCTCTAATACTCACAAAATTCTGTTAAACTTGGCAAAATTAGACTCCTAATTGGCAAACTTGGTAAAAAAAATAAATAAATAAAATAACGAAAACCATAATTCATTTATGATACGCTTGACAAAATTACACAAACCCAGTTGGCAAAATTAAAAGTTGGTAATATAGTTGATAAAAAAATTAATAAGTTGGTAAAAACCGATATTTGACTTGGCAGTTTATCTCCCCTCCTTAAATAAAGCCTTAGCAATGGCTTCGTATGTACCCCTTTATATACCCTTATATTATTCAATATACCCCTATCACACTGTCTGACTAGCGACTCCTGGACATGGACGTCGGCACAAAATTTTCCATTGCAGGGGTGGGGGGAGGACAAAGATTGTTTCAACATATGGTTATCGTATTGGAAAAAAGCAGAGAAAAAACGGCATATAATAATCTAGGGGGGAGGCAAATGATCCCCTTGGCCTATGCTTCCGAAGCCCTTGCTCCTGGACAGCTCCTATGTCCGTGTGTATGCTACATACAAAACATAAGTAAGGGTGGCTCTCACGCAACACTTATCTTACACCCTCCTCTCAGTCCGAAAAGCCATTGATTCGGATCAGAAATCTTTAAGTTATTTGAACCGTTAGATCTTATACCGTATTTAAATATATTGACACCAATATGTTATAATTTGTAACGAAATGTTCTAATATTATTGCATATAGTTATGTAGCTATAACGGTATGAAAATATCGTTCTGTTCCTTTAACGTTATGGTCTCATACCGTATTTAAAACGTTATTCAGCGAAATGCTATATTCTATAACTAATTGATACTGTATCGTTATTAAATAGTTAGGTGAGTTTAACGTTATAAACTAAGCGTTAGCATGAGTAACAGAATGCATTCTGTTACTTTTTATTCAGTTTCTGAGTATAACACAAAACGGAATAACGTTATAATAAGTATACCATTGAATAACGTTATTCCGAATAACGTTATTGCAACAACGTATTCATTTGCGTTCTGTAGATTTGTTACGGTACGATAATAAAATACAAAATGTAACGTAACTAATACATAACGAAAATCAAGCAGTTATTTGTACATATAAAAATTGTATAACGAATTATTTTGTTACAAGGCCGAATAATGTTACAATTTTGTTACGTTAAGTTACGGATCCCTGCCAACAACTGAAGAAGACTTCAACTTCTTAAATGCCAAAAGAACACCCTCAAAAGTAATATTATCAATTTTAATGTAATCATACAAGGAGCTGTCAAATAAGGGAGAATTTCTGTTATAATCCGAACTAGATTTGTACACAGAGCTAAAGTAGGTGGCAAAAACATTAGCGATATCACTATTGTCATTAAAGCAGACATTTTTATAACAAATATAGTTAGGCAAAGATAAAATAAGACCAGAACTTTTTAGGGTCAGAGATCAGTTTATTTTCTGTATTCTGCAAATAAGAAGCATAATCCTTAGCAATGCTGATCTTTAATTTAGATCTAAAATACTTAAATTCATCGGAAATGATCGGATCCCCACTTTTTAATAAAAGCCTACGAACTTTACTTTTACATTTAATTAATTTAATAGTTTCAGTGGAATACCAAAAGGGGAATTTTTTTCTTGAAGATTTCGCAGGAATCGTATGGTTTAAAACATCATAAAGATACACATAAAAACAATGCACAGCTTCATCTACATTATTAAAAGCATTCAGAAAATCCTAGTCAGTCTCAGAAAATAAATGCCACATAGTAAAAAAATCAGCTTTTTTAAAATCATAACCACCAATGCCACTACTTTTCTTAACAGCCTGTAAAAATATTATTTTATTTTGCTCTCAGTAATTTGCGCCAAGCCCAAAATTGTGCAAATCGGTAGAACCTACTACTTTCTCAAAATCGCCATATCAGCCATTTTATTTTTCGCCAAACTAAAAAAAATATACATATTAGTCTCAGAAATCTGCAAGTCCTTATTCTTTTACGTATGAAAAATATTGCATTCCTGCTCTGATTTCCCACGCAGACGATATTTTAAAAAATAACCTAGCAAATGTTCTAACCCCCCTCCCCCCCCAAAAAAAAATCATAATTATTTTTTATTTTACTTCAAGAGTCTAAATCATTTAATAAATTAGACTAACATGGCCACCTTGATACTTATTTCAGTTTTTTTTTACAGGGGTTACAATTTCGGAATTCTTGAGAGAAAAAATTAATGTTTTTGACAGGTTTTTTTATCAATATCTCCTAAACTAATTCGAATTTCGGAATCTAAATTAGCGGAAGACCTTCCTCGGAATTTTCCGAATCCGTGGACACCTCGATCGAAACTGAGCTCCGAGCCCTTTCAGAGGAGATGATGCTACACACAGACAGACGCGCACAGATTTTAATAGTATAGACTAGCTGCTTGCCCGTTCTCCGCACGGTGGGAAACGAATATTTTCCTCACACATATAATTCGAATTAAACCCAGTAATACGGAATCTCAAAAGGTGAAAAAATACTTTAATCGTGACTAAAAGTTGACGTCATGAGTGCAAATCTCAGATGATTGCAACCTGATGACACAAAAACTTCGTCAGTGTCACTGGCGATCAAAAAAGAAGATCTTTACGGTCTGCAGATGAAACTTCTTTCTTTCGAAAAATGCCTGATTTCTACATCATATAATTTTGTTTTTTAGGCTTAATAATAGCATTTAATATACGCCACATGAATAAATTACATGATGTTGACAACTATATTATTTTAACTTGCATTTCTTAAAGCGTGGACAATGCATTAGCGCAGTTATTTTGATGACTTTATTGAATTTCACCTAAATTAACAAAACCTACATGAAATAATAGATGCACCACGTACGTTATAAGCCAAAATTGCACACAGTTTTCGCGAAAATCAAATCACATATCAAATGAAAACATTTGTGACGTAACTTCTGCAATAAAGTTTATCACCCTTACTAAACTCTTAATGCAGTATCACACTTGTTACATAAAACTGACGTTGGTCTCACTGTCAATTCGCCCTAAATAAATAACTAATTTCATGTTTTATTTTTAATAATTTACAGTAGACCCCTTCATAACACGGGTCTACAACACGAATTCGTAGAACACGGCGAAAAAATTGTGATCGTTTTCGTGTAACACGTTAAAAGAGACTCGTACAGCACGGTAAAATGAGACATATGTTCTGATATTATGACGCTTTAGCTCCTGTAATTAACATAACTTTTGAATCGCAACACCAAACATCATTGTATTTCTACGGAGTGCAAATAAGTTTTGCAGCGATCATTCCGCGCAGTCCGCACTCCAGATGGAGTATAGCACTGAACCAGTACAACACGGATTATTATAAACAGAACGTATCTACCGTATTATAGGGAATCTACTGTAGTTGCATAGTGTCAAATTCAAAAGAAAATTCTGGGTTGCCGTATTTAGTAATATTTCAACTCACCTTGGTGGCAAATATCCGAACTGTATCAAAAGTAAACTTTACAAAATTTTTAATTCTGTATAACTCTCGAAACAACTTCGGTGTTTACCATCTACGACGGTTTTTCATGACGTGACAACTTATGCTTGCGCGCAGTGGCGTAGCCAAGGAGGGGATAGGGGGTCACAACCCTCATGAGGAGTTTTTTGCCATACAAAATGTATATTCTTCACTCCCTTATCACACACGCGTATACATACATATATGTGAGCTACAGTAGTCGTAACACTCCCATGAAAAATTTCTGGCTACGTCACTGCTAGCGCATAATTGATCATTTTTCTTTTCATGTATCAGTGATCAATATACTTCAGGATGAGAATCTCCATTGAAAAAAACAAAATGGTCTAAAAAATCTGACCCCAGAAAACTCTGATTAACACACTGGGTTACCATGGGCCGTACCCAGAACAAAAATTTCGGGGGGGGGGGGGCAAAAGATGAAAAAGGCCCAATTTTTCACAAAAAAGCTTCATTATTGTTGTTTTGTTAAATAATTTTAGATTTCGGGGGTACGGCCTTGGGGGTTACACAAATACGCGCCGGACATACGCTCTTGTTTATGTCCAGAGAAGCATGTACATTAGTCCTTATGTGCTGCTCCGGATAATCTGCCAGCAAGGCAGCAAAAATTGACATAAAAATGGCATGCACACCCGAAGGAAATAAAATTAAAGGTATGTAGAATTGCATGAAAACTTCGATTATTTTTAAAGTGCAAGTCTCTTACAGTTCTATTTGTTTCACATTTGATGCGTTTTCACTTTTATGAGTCTTAAAAGCTGTAGAAATGAGTGGTTTCACTTAATTGTTACATTTAACAACTTAAGTGGCAACAATGGATTCCCTTGCTACGGAAACTATAGCAATGTTAAAAATAGAACATGAAATGAGTTATTCATGTTTACTTTGCCAGAACTGCCATATTGGCGAAATTAACGCCGCCAGTGGATGGCCAATAGCTCAAACCACAAA
Organism: Cheiracanthium punctorium; assembly: GCA_038373885.1. Lineage (NCBI taxonomy): Eukaryota > Metazoa > Arthropoda > Arachnida > Araneae > Cheiracanthiidae > Cheiracanthium > Cheiracanthium punctorium. Next base: position 28,793 of record JAWZYV010016633.1, read on the forward strand.
TTAAACTTGACACTAAAGGCAATACGCAATACTTTGTATGGCGGAATTAAAAAATATATATATCTATGCATACGCTAGTGACATCGGCTCATCTCACTTGTGGAATGGAATTAATAATACGTACAGAGCTGCAATACATTTGAATATTTTTCGCCAACTTTGCTAAGAAATGTACTAAAGTAGGAATCAACACACATTTCAATTCGTAAAACAAAAAATATATTAGGCAATATTAATTACACCTTTCTAACAGCTTTTAGTAAAAGAAACTTCCGTAGCGCTCCTTTAACAAATAAGAATCAATTATTTATTACACAGTACTTCGATCGCCAAAATGCCAACATACACCATTTTGTGAGATTTTTTTGTTTTGAGAGAATCATTCGAAGCATTGATTTAACAGCAATCAAAATGGGAAATAGTTATATATCATTTACATGGTTCCATCGCCAAAATTTAATGCAGGCATATTATTGATAAGTAGCAGTTATTTAAATTATTATTACCTATAACGGGTTTTAATCACCGTTAACTACCATGTACAAAATGCGAGAATTTCAATTTTCTGAAATTTTTACGGAATTCCTCTAACTTAAATCAGTTTACTTAATTTGGTGTAAATTCTATAGATCGTTTAAAATTGCCTTAATAACTGCATTATTTGTGTATGAAAAATCGAAGTATAGCGCCATAAAGCTTATACTTGTTATTAAAAATACTATTTCGTTACGCTCTCAGTAATTTGCGCCAAGCAAAAAACTGTGCAAATCGGTAGAACCTACTACTTTCTCAAAATCGCCAAAAGAGCCATTTTTTCCCCGCCAAACTAAAAAATATACATATTAGTCTCGGAAATCTCTCAATCCCTTATTCTTTTACACATAAAAAACATTGAATTCCAGCTCTGATTTCACATGAACGCAATATTTTAATTAAAAAATAACTTTTTAAATAATCTAAACAGAAAAAAAAATCATTATTCTTTTATTTTTACTGCAGGAGTCTAAATAATTTAATAAAATAGCCAAACATGGCAACCTCGATGCCTATTTCTCATTTTTTTTACTACATGGGTTACAATTGCGGAATTACGGAGATCAAAAATTAGCGGTTTTGATGGAGTTTTTTATCAATATCTCCTAAACTAATTCGAATTTCGAAATTTAAATTAGCGGAGGTTCTTTCTCGAAATTTTCCGAATTCGTGGATACCTCGTTAGAAACTCAACTCCCAGCCGTTTAGGAGGAGATGATGCTACACACAGACAGACAGACGCGCACAGATTTTAATAGTATAGACTAGCTGCTTACCCGTTCTCCGCACGGTAGGAGACGAATATTTTCCTTACACACATATAATTCGAATTAAACCCAGTGATAGGAATCTCTAATAGTGAAACATTGCTGGAGTTCTGACGAAAAGCTGACTCCATGAGTGGAAATTTAAGACGATTGCAACATGATGACACAAAAACTGCGTCATTGTCACTGGCGATCAGAAAAGTAAGAACTTTACGGTATGCAGACGAAACGTTTCTCTTTCGAAAAATGCCTTATTTCTACATCATATAATTCTCTTTTTTAGGTTTAATTTATAGCATTCATAACATACCATATGAATAACTTTACATGATGTTGAATACTATTTTATCTTATCTTGCATTTCGTAAAGCGTGGGCAATGCATTAGCACAGTTATGTTGCAGATGACTTTATTAAATTTTACCTAAATTTAAAAAACCTACTCGAAACAATCGATGCACATTGTACGTTCAGAAACCAAAATGCATCCTGTTTCCGTGAAGATCTTGTCGCTTTCGTAAATGAAAACATTTGTGACGTAACTTAAGTGGAAAAGCTTATTACCCTTACTGAACTCTTAATACAGTAGCACACTTGTTACATAAAACTAACGTTGATCTCACTGCCAATTCACACTAAATAAATAACTAATTTCATATTTTATTTTTAACATAGATTAATTGCATAGTGTCAAATTCAATATTAAACAAAATCTGAAATCGTTTCTAGAGCTCTAGGTCTTGTAACTGGAGTAACTGGAAGATATATGAAAAAATAAATAGAACTTTAACAAAAAAGTAATTTATATGAAATATTCTAAGCACATTGGATCCCGTTATTCGGAAAGATTCCACAAACGCCATGGGAAGAAAGAGCAATTAATTTCATATTATATTTTGTATTCCTTGCAAGCGCCTTTGTTATGTACATGATTGCAATATCATTCTCGTACACGATGCTTATCCTATAGTCTCTGGTGATTTATTTTGGATTTTCATTTCATATTCCTGACTTTTCATACTTTTGAAATTTTGTTGCTTTGCGCATGCTGTGAATAATCGATTATCATTTCGCATTACGGCTACCAATTAAGTAGTTTTCCATATCGCTTCTTTCACGTTAACGACGTTAATCTGCCTTTTTCTAGTTTAAAAAAAACGCCTACAATGTTTCAATGCTTCAATTTAGACGCACAGAGGGGTTAGGCAAATACGCACCCGACAAATTGCTTCCTTATGTCCGCCGAAGCAACATATACGTTAGCGTGTAATGTGCTTCTCCGGATAATCTGACAGCAAAACAGAAGACAATGACGTGAAAATGACGTCACACGCGAAGGAAATATGTTAAAATTCTATTTGTTTCATATTTAATGCGTTTTCACTTTTTTGGGTCTTAAGAGATGTAGAAATGAGTGGTTTCACTTAATTATTAAATTGAACAACTTAAGTGGCAACAATGGATTCCGTTGCTACGGAAACTGTAGCAGTGTGAAAAATAGAATATGAAATGATTTATTTATGTTTACTTTGCTAGAACTGCCATTTTGGCGTAATTAACGTCGGCAGTCGATGGCAAATAGCCAAAATGAATCGCACATTAAACTTCACAATAAATGCAATAATTTAAAGTCATTACCAGCTAGTCTAACTGGGTTTTAAAAATATTCTCATTCATCTCAAACAGCATTCGTATTTATAAAGACTTCCTATTTTACTACACCTTGTTTGGCGGGATTAAAAAATATTATCTATTCATACGCTCGTAACACCAACTCATTTCAATCGGGGCATAGAATTAGCAATACAAATGATAAAGTTTAATTTTCTGAAATTTGGCTAGGTTTCCCTTACTTAAATCAATTTATTTAACTTGATGAAAATCATTTAAAATCGCCTTAATAACTGCATTGTTTCTGAACAGAAAATTAAAATTTCAAGCTAAATTCTAGTAAAACCTGCACTTGTTTTTAAAAATACTATTTCTTTACGCTCTCAGTAAATTGCGCCAAGCCTAAAATTGTGTGCAAACCACTAGAATCTACTTTCCCAAATCGCCATATAAGCCATTTTTTTTCGCCAAATTATAAGGTTATGCACTTTAGTCTCCGAAATTTACAAATCCTTTTTCTTTTGCGTATAAAAAATATTGAATTCCTGCTCTGATTTCCCACGCAGACGATATTTTAATTAAAAAATAACCTAGCAAATATTCGAAACAGAAAAAAAGTATTATTCCTTTATTTTTAATCCAAGAGTATAAATCATTTAATAATTCGCCAAACATGGCAACCTCGATGCTTATTTCTCACATTTTCACTACAGGGGTTACAATCGCGGAGATGCGGAGAGCAAAAATTAGTGTTTTTGACGGGGTTTTTTATCAATCTCCTAAACTAATTCGAATTTCGAAATTTAAATTAGCGGAAGACCTTCCTCGGAATTTTTCGAATAAGTGGACACCTCGATCGAAACTCAACTCCCAGCGGTTTCGGAGGAGATGATGCTACACACAGACAGACAGACGCGCACAGATTTTAATAGTATAATAGTATAGATAGATTCTGAAATTTAATGTTGCCACAATTGTAAAGTTAGATTACAGCTTTTATTTAGAAGGATGTACAAATCAAATTAAGACATTCCCTTATGTTTTCTGTAACAATAGACAGAAACATAAACAGAAACATAAATTTTCTGCATAAATGTTTAAAATTGACGATTGACGTACAAGGAAGTCATGTGGTGTCCACATTCCACATGAGATATTTTATGAAATAATCATACATCGCTGTAAGAACTTTTAACCAGTGGCGCCGACTACGTGGGTGCTCCGGGGCTCAAGCACCCACTGAAAAAATTCTGTGGGTGCTCCGCACCCACAGAAATTTTAGTGCCAAGTCATAATTTGAATTTCCCAGAAAGAGCTAGGAAAAGGCGTTTATGTGGGTGCTTCGGGCTTCTAAAAAAATTACGTTGAATGCTGAGCACCAGCAATCGTCTGATAACCCCAACACAGTGATGTACACTCAAGGAGGGTTTCACCTCCCCCGCCTCAATTATGCCATTACGTAATATGAATATTTGTAAAGCATACGGAACTTTTTGCGTTATTTCAGTACTAAAATGTTTTATTTGCTTATTAGTTGTGTGATATTTTAAAAGTTTAAAAGAAAATCTTTAATGAGCCAAATGTATGTGGGTGCTTCGGCATGGACGTCCATATGAGTCTTTAAGACGAGGGGGGAGGGGTTATTTCTGGCATTTGTAAGGTCATCGGCAATCGCGCTTTCAAACATTTTAGTACTGAAATAGTGAAAAAAAGGTTAGCTAATATAAAAATGTTCACTATACCGACGGCTAGAGGGAGGGACCCGAGCCCCCACCTACTTCCCTATATGAGCACCCATGTCCTTTATAATTTAGATGCGCATGAGAAACTTCGATGAGACAATCACTGGCGTAACTATAGGGCGGTAGAACGGGCAAAAGCCACGGTCCCCCGGACGGAGGGGGAGCCTTTCCCAAATAGAAAGCTAGAAAAAGTGAACTGCAACATGTTGGTTGAGATTCTGTACAATGATGAAGGACCCTATCCAATGAATTCATTACTGGCCCTAACGGTATAGTCACGCCACTGATGACGACGAGTGCTTTGCTACTGCATAATTCGAAAATAAAATTTTAGTGAGGGACAGTTGTTCTTTTTATGTAGTATGTCAGATCTCAAGCACCCACAGAAAAGTTTTCGTGGTTGCTAAATACTTGCATGTATTTAAAGGAAGTGCTTAATTTGCATGGGAGGGAGCACAGCTCCACTACTTCTTTTTTCTCGGGGAAATTTTACACTAAATTTAAATTTTTAATTACCATCGTAATTGTTTCTGTTGATATTAATTTTATTACATCGCAAACTAATACAGAGGTAACAAAAATTAACTTAATAATACCTTAAATTAGGTAATTAATTTTGTAAATTGCAATACAAAAAATCAGGGCTCTTGCACTTTTTTGGATAGAAATTAAACCCTGTTTAAAGGCAACTGAATGACAGCTACTTTCAGCTTATCGCTGTAGTTCGGGAAAAAAAAAAAAAAAAAACATGAAATTTTGGTACATAGATTCAAAAAAATTAATTATGTCAAATATTTCAAATTTTTAGGATGTATGTTTTAGAAACTGCACTATACACTGAAATAAACAATAAACCTGTATCATTTACGAAACTTTTAGAAAAAATTCTTAAAAATCGAAAATTTTAAAGAAGTGTTATTCTTTATTTCGGTATGTAGTGCAGGTTATAAAGAATCATCCTAAATTTTTAGAATCCTTGGTGCGATAGTCTACTTTAATTTGTGTATTAAGACCGTTATGCAGATTTTGTTTCTTCGGCATACACCCTTATGTGCCTCGGAACTGGAGTAATTATAATAAAATTCCAATAAGTAGTAACTTAGCACATACTCTAAAATTTTAAAAAGTGCATGGGAAAAAAAAAAGGAATCCAAACAGGTAATATTTTTGTCTACTTAAAATAATAATAATTATTATAATAGTTTCTCATAAGAGTACTAATTTAGAGGTGTATGGGGGTCATCTTAACTTTCAGACATTTTAGCACGAAAATAATACTTAGAAGTTCAGTATGCTGTAAAAATGTTTACTATACTAGGCGGGCTCAAATCTCAATCCCCCACTGCCACTTGCCTTCCTATCTGGCGCCCACGGAAACAATGTCTTTCTAAAATTCAAAGCTTTTTCACAATGCGACTCCCTACAGCCCCACAGGCAATGCCTTTGCCCACTGTGCCCCCCCCCCTTTCTGACCCACACAAACAGACCTCATCCCAGAATCCTCATTTTCCATGGGAAAATGCATGAATACAATGATACTATGTTACTATGTTAGCCCAAGAGTACCGGAAAACGGAGAATTTGAGACAAAGCCGCTGGCTACAATCAGAAGTTCACGCGGGAAAGATAACACAGGAGTTAGGTGAAAGACATTCCCATTATGGAAATGTTTTGAGATAGTTCTAATAGTATTACTTCAGGATTCCGAAGTGAGTAGGTTTAATTGTTTTTATTGTAAATAGAGAACATCAAGATCTGTCTGTTTACAAGCACCTAATATACAACACTTTGTATGTCTCTGGAACAAAAAAAGATGCCCATTCATCAAAAAGTGTCGGCGCTTTGGTGTTAATTGAATGAGACTGAGGCGAGGCTTCTAAGGTATAAAGGTTTGTCACTTTCTTCTAAAGTCTCAATTTCCTTTTCTTATTTTTGAATGATTTTTAGTGCTCAGTTATTTATTGAAAAGGATGGAACAGACTGTCGTCCACACTAACATTTCGAGATGCCTTCTGTTTCATTTTCTGCGAATATTTTGTTCAATTTTCGTTCTTGTTTAACAAAGCGGAATTAGGTACTATTTGCTTTGATCTAGCCCAATGCTGTTTTTGTAAAATTATACTGAAATCATGGGCGCATGAACACACATTACTGAAATGTATGTCTCTCGTAATTTTGCAAATTTGAACACATAAGGGTAGAGGGTAAAATAGCTCTACTTCAGGAGGATGCTCAAAATCATGCCTGGATGTTATATGGCCTACAATTAAAAATACTTTTTGAATAATTATTAACTCTAAGATAAACAACTTTTTTTGTTCTGCTTTATTTTTCTGTTTGCATTTAAATAGTTACCAATCTTTTTTATGTGGTCCTACACACATTTCAACATAGAAAACGTTGCATTAATTCATTCTGAGGAAATTATCTAGTTTAATTTTAAAGGTATAATGTTTGTAATTTTTTAATTTGTTGGGGAAAAAAAGAAAAGAAAATAGTCAAGGCTTAGCTGCAGCTGTTTACAGGGGTACAAAAATGTTAAAAAAAAAAAAAAAAAAAAAAATACAGGAAATGAATGAGCTGAGAAACAATACTATGAATAACATTTTTTGAAAACTGGGGATTTCACACAGGGATGAGATAGATTAAACAAGAATAACATTGATCGTGAATTGTTACATTCGAAAACTGAATCACTTTTTATACAAAATTTCCATTTGCATGACAAGAAATTTGACCGATTGTGATATTATTGTTGCATGTTTCCCCCCCCCCCCCAATACACTTTTCTTTTGCTTTGAAATTTATAATGATTAGTTAAAACCAATCAAAATTCTATAGCTAAAAGTAAAAAAAAAAAAAAGTGAAATAGTGTAATACACCTCTTTCGGGTCTGATTTATTACAAGGGCAAAGGGGGTGTGCGCCCAGGAATTCTCGAATTTTGACAGAGAATTTGCGTAAGGCAAACAAATTTAAGGTGACTCCAGCACAAGCAGATTTTTCTAAAAGAAGGGTATTTCATCAGAAATACTTCATTACTTTAAAAAGAATCTTGATTTTAACTGCTTTGCTGTTATCGTTACTAAGACACAAAACGGTGGAGACTTTCATTCTATGCCCAGCGTTGCTTCACCGTAGTACAGATAATCGGATGCCAAAATTCACACTATTCATTTAAATTAAACTTTGAATGTCACCTTCAGCGCTCGGAAAAAACACGCAATTTTGGTATATAAATACAAAAAAGAAAACTAATTATCTCAAGCACTTCACAATTTTTAGGATGTAGGTTCACAAGCTCTACTAGACACCCGAATAAACGAAAATTTTTTGCAGAATGGCCACTCTTAGAAATATTTTGCTGTGCAGTTCCACATTTAAGATTTTTTTCTGAAAGTTTCATGAAAGTTTTCGCATTTATTGCAGTGTGTAGTGCAGCTTGTAAAGAATTATCCTGAATTTTTTCGAATCCTTGGTGCAGTTAGTTTATTTTAATTTGTGTACCAAAACCGTGAGACAGATATCGTTTCTTCGATCTATACCCTCAGATATTGGATATTTTATGTGGAGCTAAAATGACTATTTGTATTACCCATTTCCCACTGGTAAAAATGTGCACGAAAAGTCAAATGATTGAGTTGTTACGAGCAAGGAAGCAAATAATTATAGGAAAAGATTGAAGGGTAGTTGGAAAAGATTCCATAAGGTTGGAAAGTGTATCGTTATTCATGAGTGTGCCGTATTTTTCTTCTTTGTTCCATAAAAACCCATCTTCGGAATCGAAATCTATCTTAAAATCACCTACTAAAACTATTTTACAATCTTAGGGTAGAATTCTCCGCCGGTGGTTTCCGAAATCGTCGGTGGTTAGCTGCCGACTGGGCAGAACCAGTTGTTTGGTTACCGACTGCGCTAACGATTCCGGAGGCCATCGTGAGGTCTTTTAGCCAATCACATGAACCCCTTGACGCTCCTCCCTAAAACTCCACCTCAAGGAGGGGCAGAGTTAACGACTGCGAAAAATTAGCGACGAGCGGAGAATCCAGCTCTTAGCCAAGTACATTCCAACTGTACTCCCCCTTTAAAATAAATTGTCACGTTTTGGCACCAAACTTAGCGATCCTTTATCAAAAATTACAAACCACCTTGTGCGACTTTCAACATTTTGTTACCCCCCCCCCCCCCACGGACTTTTAGGGCACCCACAGAAATTTTGTAAAGTCGGCGCCTCTGCTTTTAACAATATTTTACTGGCTACGTCACTATAGGTATAGCATACTATTGTTACAGTTCTAAATTTTAGAGGGGGTTACTGAAATTTAACTAGTACTATGTAAAGATAATTCAGATTATTATGTTTAATACATAAAACTCTATGAAGTATCTTTTTACTATACATAAGTTGAGTCATGTCAGTGGGTTATAGGGTAATTCCGGTAGAGTCGCCGCACCCCCTGTATTTCTTGTAATTGTCGATAGATAGCAGTCAAATGCACAATATAGGTTTGGAATAAGATTTCCTTAACCAATATATAGCTTGAATCAATTTTAATGTTCTACCTGTAATTATAAAGTTTTTATTTTGAGATAAAGCGCGTGATTTCACTATAAAAACTTAAACACGTTATGCTTAAGTACTTTTTTACACTAATTACTGAATCCATGTATGATTTCGATGTCAAAACTAAGTGTAGAACCTATAAAGAGTACCTGTATAGAATAGTTACGCTATTTTCAGTTGCGATGACAAGCAACTGTGATTGGTTAAGTCAGAACCGTACAAAAGGGAATAGATGCCGCACTGCCATTTCGGTATACATGCCGCAGTTTCTCTTGTACGGTACGCCGTATTTAACAAAGTTTTAATATCTCTACTTGTCTTATTCTTTATATTACTGAATTTATGTCAATGGAGTATATATTTATGCATTTGATTAAGTGTTGTTAGCTTTATTACCCTCCGCTAAAGAGGGTAATAGTTTTTGGCAGACGAAAAAAGGTCGTGGATGATAATTGATAGTAGTAAATAAAGTAAGCATATGCACTTTTGAAATTCGCATCATATGGATCAATAAAATACATGAAAAATCTTTATTGTTTTAGTGTATACGCAAAAATACATTTAGCTTTACGTTAGTTACAAAAGGATGAAGTAATAAATTCGAGCAATTTTTCACAAAAGATTTACGAATAGTTTTGTATTAATAACTATGAATTAAAAGTAATTAAATTATTTACGTATATTCCATCAAGGTGTTTGCGGGGATGGCAACGAAGATTCTTTTCCTCTTTTTCTTTCGCTGGTTGCCAGGACGATAGTTTAGAATAAAAATAACTTTTTTGTTCTAAACAAATTTATGTAGCTGAAAGGTGTAATATATCTAGACAAAAAAAGGTCGTGGATGATAATTGATAGTAGTAAATAAAGTAAGCTATTAACCGTGATTGATTGAGACTATGGTGCTTTCTCAAGAGACTAAAGACCAAATCATATCGCTTTATTTTTCTGACACACCACTCACGCAGTGTGAAATAGCTCGTAGGCTTGGTATTTCACGCTCTACTGTTCAGTATTACATCGTTAAATATCAGAAGAATATACCCGGGACTGTTGTTCAAGGCCGCGCTGGCCGTCCTCGCCAGTTGTCTAATCCGGAAGAAAGTCATCGTGAAATTAACCGTCTATTTATGCAAAGAAAAAGGGAAGATCCAGATTTTCGTGCTCAAGAAGCGGAATCCAAATCCAGAAGACAAGACAGAAAACGTTTACGACTCTGTCTAGATATACCATCGAAAAGACCAAGAACAGATACTGATCTAAATGTAAGGTGTGAAGAACTAGAATTTCGTAAATTAGCTGAGAAATTTTTCGAAGCTGTTGCTGATGGTCCAATCCACCAATGCTATTGTTGTGATCGACTGTGGTTCAAAAAGTCAATAAGAACCCTTTCCAAAACAACTTTACTGTCCAAAGGAGCGACAACGGACTTTATAAAACTAGTCTTTTACAAAGATATCGGTGATATTGGCAAATTTTGCAGAACATGTTACGATTGTTTGATTAAATTGACAATACCACAATTAGCTATAAGCAATGGCTTCGAATTCCCCGAAATACCGGATTGTTTAAAATACTTGACACCACTGGAAGAACGGTTGGTTTCTCCCCGTTTGATTTACATGCAAATACATCCTGTACATGGCTGCCAATACAAATTAAAAGGTTCTGTCAAAAAACCTCTTTAGCGGAGGGGAAACTAATTTCA
>JAWZYV010016634.1:0-26908 GCA_038373885.1 Cheiracanthium punctorium
TGATAGTTTTGATGAAAAAGTTATGGCTTTTTGCATATTTTTGTTGTTAAGGTGGAATATGTACACGTATCCAACAGCCCATTTTTTTTTTTTTTTTTTTTTTTGGTCTTGTAAAAGAGTTATTTTTCTCAGAATGGGAATGTTTTTGTGCAGGTAAGTGACTATTTTTTCGTTTATTTTGTTGTGTAAAATGCTGTGCTTGACGTGGAAAAATTGGCGGGGAAAAAGCCCCAGAGTGCATTTTGGCGCGAAAAAAAAAAAAAGTCGCCAAAAAAAGCGGACACCCGCTTACGGTATTATTCCCAGATTTATGGCAGAAAATCAGAAAAGGACATAAAAGTGATTACTGACATACAATAGATAACACATACGAAAAACAATGAAGTACTAACCAAAGTACAATTTATATTATCACCATTTAAAATCAAATATTACATTGTTTTCACTCTGTAGTAGCCTAATAACAAAAGACAAGCTTTGATGTGGTTTCTAAACCTAAACAATTTCTCAATTTGTTATGCACAAATGAGAAATTTGAGAAGATTCTCTCAAGTCCAGCAGAACTAGCAGGCATTGCCATCAAGGAGCAAGAAAGATTTGTAAAACTCACCTATTGCACATTTTTTAAAAACGGGACCATCTAGTAGCTGGGATAGTTTAGAGATGTAATGAATAGTGATTTGGCCGAATAACCGAGTACCGAATATTCGGCCAATAGCTCAAGGCCGAATACCAAATATTCGGCTCATAGTTTAGGCCCAAATATTACATTTTTTAAAATTTCATTTTAACTGTAAATAAAATATTGATTTTTAATTTTGTAATTAAATACTAAATAAAGATCAATTAAAACTCATTTTATATTATTTGTAGGTACTTAAAAACAAACAACAGTACATTATCTGTAAAACTAAAAAAATAACTCGGCTGTTCAAGCCTCGTCAGAGGGAGACCCCACCTGAACCCCCTAATTTTTAGTTTCATTATTGCCATATTAAAACGATATTAATTGACTATGTCGTTTGTTTATTGAGGGATACAGAATTCAGGAGGATAAGACATTGCAAAGTAAAAAAATAAACAATTCAATACTCAACAATTTTCTTAAGCTGTTGAAATTTTTATGATTGTAACCTATTTATAGAAAAATACATGTGAAGCATGGTCTACAGCTTACGAAATATTGTAACAATAGATTAAAGCTGTTGTGAACTAATAGTATTTAAATATATGTAAAATTATGTCGCATTTTTGGGACATATTTTTTGGACAATTTTCAATAAAGGGGATGAGAGATAAAATGACATAGTCATTAATATTGGTCGTGATAAAATCTTTTACAACGTTAAACACATTTTGAGATATTCACAATTTAATGACATTACCATAGCATATTTATTAATCTGGTAACTATACATAATCACATCATGTTTTGGGTTTTACAGACTCTGAGCAAAACATATTTAGCAGATTTTCAAAATTATGCTTGTAATTAAGGATTTGAAAAAATTCCTTCTACCCCCTACCCAATAAAGAAATTATAAAATCATCAAGTAGTGTCAATAAGTAGAAAAGTCTGCATTTCTGTAATATTATTATTGCATTAGATTATGTTTCATTCAGCTTAAAATTCAATGAATTAGGATAGGTAAAATCATACAAGCCGGTGCGCACCCCATGTAACATGGCGACAGTCGCCAACCATTTCCACAATCAGCACATTAAAATTGCACATATATTCCACTAAAAATGAGCAACCAGTGGACCGTTTTTAACTAAAAAAACCTCAGTGGATTCAGCAACCTAGTTGTACAGCTATCTAAACTAGGCAACCAGTGGTCCGTTTTTAACTAAAAAAACCTCAGTGGATTCAGCAACCTAGCTGTACAGCTATCTAAACTAGGCAACCAGTGGCCCGTTTTTAACTAAAAAAACCCAGTGGATTCAGCAACCTAGCTGTACAGCTATCTAAACTAGGCAACCAGTGGCCCGTTTTTAACTAAAAAAACCTCAGTGGATTCAGCAACCTAGCTGTGCAGCTATCTAAACTATGCAACCAGTGGACCGTTTTTAACTAAAAAAACCTCAGTGGATTCAGCAACCTAGTTGTACAGCTATGTAAACTACGCAACCAGTGGACCGTTTTTAACTAAAAAAACAACAGTGAATTAAGCAACCTAGTTGTACAGCTAATGTAAACTGGGCAAACACTGGCCTGTTTTCAACTCAAAAAAACATCGGTGGATTAAACAACCTAGTTGTACACCTCTTATAAAGTCAGTATGATTAGAATAGCACGTAAATAGCACTTACGAAAACATAAAACACATCGAATATCAATTTAAAATTCACATTAAAAACCTTAAACATTGCAAAGATTCGTTAAAAAAGAGCACTTACCTTTATTTTTTTTTAAATAACCGCTCAGAAATGTCCCCAACACCCACCGGCTTATAACGTAACACCAGCATGCTTTCTTTTATTTAGCTCTATATTCACACCATATTTCTATCAAACACACACAAAAGAACGCTCCTTTTCCTTTCAAAACATAAAAAAACTCCATATTCCACACATAAATACTGACGACGAAATTCCCCGATACGCTTACTAACCTACGATAAAGAGTCTGTAACACAGAATCAAAACCACAAGGAAAATCAAACATTAACTTAATCCACTCTATCACCAGCCACAAACAAACAACTATCGTCATTCAATTAGCACTGAATGAAAATCCCATACTTCAAAACACCCCCTGTTTTTCTTTGGTTACTAGTCTAAACAATCACCGGCAGGGTACTTCACTCCAGCTAAGCATCGCCCATGACGGCACCAGAGCCAACGCCAAATCAATTTGTAAACAAAACATCAAAATGTAAACAGCACCGTATACGGAATATAATCCTTAGGATATTTTATTATATGAGAGTAACTCATTGAAGTATAACTAAGCAGTATTATTTGTAAATTCATTAATTTTTTTTTTTTTTTTTTTGTCTCTTTTTAACTTGGACCAATTGCTATTTAGTAAACATGTATGTAGCTTGTACATTGCAAATATTTTTACACTTATGGTAATACAGAACTTATGTAAGTCTATAAACATATCATAAAATTTTGGGGAAATTTGCATATGGATTGAGGGAAATGTTGAGTAAAAACAGTTTCTGCACCCCTGCATTATACTGATAGAATGAAGAAACAATATTCTTTTAAATTTAACACTATCAATCTACAGGGTGATCAGCGAATAAGCCCTGATTTCAAAATTAAATACAAAGATCGATAGAATTATGCGGTAAACTGTACGTTTATTAGCAAAACTGTAAAAATGGTGCACAAAAGTTTAGAAAATATAGTTACGAAAATCATCAACTAAAAATTCGAATGAAATGGAAAAAGGAGTTTCTCTAATCGTGACCTTGTGCTTCATTTCTTGACTTTCGTGACCTTTTTTCCAATTCTTGACTTTTCCGTGACTTTTGTGACCTTTGCATGATGGTAGACTCCCTGCTATAAAATATGTTTCAAAATAATATATAGAAAAAACTAAGGAAATAAGCGACAAAATAAAGAAAGCTTTTATGACCGCCAAGTGCATTTAATAAACCACAATGTTATTTCTATGGCAAAGAATTGCACATTTGCCGTTCCGCCATGCTTGATCTGTTCCGACTTTTTCTGCTTTTCTCTTTTGATCACACATCTACAGGCTAATGCCTTTTTTAGACACTTTAAAAAAAAATTTCACACCTAGCCGTTCTCTAAATTAGTGAATACAGTAAAAACATGTTCCAAATTAACAGATAGCGATAATGCGCCAAAATAAAGAAGGCGTTTTTAGCTGCCAACAATGAGTTTTAATAAACCACAATGTTATTTCTAAGGCAAAAAAAACGCCAGTTTTGGCGAGTTATCGCCAAATTTGTCGTCAAAAAATGAGTCTCCCAAGACTGAACTCAATTTGGCTATATCTGCTATATTTCGTGAGAATTTGCCCAAAGCTTTTTAATTTAGAATGGGAATAATTTTTCTTTATGGTGAAGTAATTTGAAGACTGTTTTCATTTCTTTTTTTTTAAATCATACTTGTTCTTATTCTAATCAGACTATACCTGGTAAGTTTATTAATATAAATGCAAAATATGGAATCACAATGGTTTATTTATCAAAGAAAGTAGTAAAAAAATCGGCAGAATTCAAAAAAAGGAGTGACTTGACCTGTATTCTTCGAGGGACAAATAATTAATCCCCCAAAGGGCTTGAGCACTTCCTGATTTATGTGCATTTTCAAGCGCTGCTGATAAATATCCAATATCAAATAGACAACTGAAAATTTATCAATAGAAATAAGCGATATCAGAAGAAATAAGAGATAAGGCGCCAATATAAAGCAGACGTTTAAAACTGCCAACAATCGGGTTAATAAACCACAATGTTATTTCTTTGGCGAAAATTTGCACCTTTGCTGTTCCGCCATGCCTAAACCGTTCGATTTTTTTACGATTTTCTCTTTTGATGGCACATCTACAGACCAAGACCTTCCTTTAGACACCTCAACCAAATTTCTACTCCTGGCCGTTAAACAACTAGCTTGTTTAATCCCCTGATGTTTTTATTTAGTTGAAAACAGGCCAGTGTTTGTCCAGTTTACATTAGCAGTACAACTAGGTTGCTTAATCCACTATAGTATTTTTGAGTTAAAAACAGTCCACTGTTTGCTCATTTTAAATTACCCGTTATGAATTTTCAGACGTTTTTTAGGTTAAATATGGACAGTGTAATTTGTCTTAAAAGTTTTTGTTAGTGGAATGTATGTGCAATTTTAATGTGTTCAAATTCTTTGCTTGCTGATCGTGCAAAATGGTTGGTGACAGTCAAGCTCCAGCAATTGTTGCCGTGTTTACGTGGGGCAAACACTGTTTTGGTTGATTTTACCATTTTAATTTTGTATCTGGGTCTGCTGTTGTGCATTTTTAATTGTTCTATGGTCCCATATTTGTATCCGCTTTTCCTTATGTTGTGCTACTTTTGGTGAATGAATTGAGATCGAAAAATCGGAATTTTTAAGGTTTTAAGAAAGATGGATTATTTTATTCAATTTAACTGTATTGCTCTGTACTGAATTACAGAAAACACCATAGTTTTTAGTTTATATACCAACAGATAAGAATTTTTGAGTTGTTTCTGGGAAGTTTGGTTTATACTGCGGTAATTTTTGTGCATTGTAAATATATTGATACTGCATGCATCTTGTGGGCAAAATTATTGCCTTAGAGGAAAAGGAGTTAGTTTATTGTATCATGTTTGTCTTTTACTTTAAAATAGTGTTTTTAACATTTTGATGGAAGTTTTGTTGTATTTTAAGTTTATATATATATATATATATATATATATATATATATATATATATATATATTACTATTAAGCATGTTTCATCGACTTTTTTTTTCTTTTGCATAAATACCCCAGAGGCAGTGCTTAGATTATTTTCTTATGTTTGTTTATTGTATTTGAAATATATTCACAAATTTCGCGAAACTGTTTAGATCTGTGTATTTTAGTTTTGCGCCTATTTATTTATTCGTTAGATATTTTATATGTTCGTGGTGTTAATTTTGGCGAGAAAAAAAGTCGCAAAAGCATACGCTGGCGACCAAAAAATAATATAAAATTAAAATTGCCAAGTAAGGCTGTCCCCGCTTTGCCGAATATTTCCTAATCGTACTTTAATATGAAGAAATTTTTCTACAGATTGCAGCACTATGTTACATTATGTAATACTGCATCAGATAGGAACGGAATTGGACATCTCAACAATCATTTCATAACTTAACAAATGACGAGCAACGTACTTCATAATATACATGAATGTGGCCGATGCAATTCCCGCAATTTCAATGCGCACGATACTGTGAAATCAGCACAATCACAACATATACCTTAAACGATCCGAAAGTAACCTTCACATCCTTAAAAATGGTAACTTTTAATTAGTTTTACTAATTTAGATTACACTACAACTTGCAAAAATAAAAGACGTGCAAAATATTTATTTATAACTGAGCCTTGGTGCAGATCACAACAGTATTCATGGCTGTTTATTCCCTCGCTTGGATATAAACAAAGAGTTAAAAGTCAGATGTCAAAGGATATCAACAAGCTCGCCACTAAATGTACTTCACATATGGGAAAAGAGTACAGTGTAAAATTTATTTAGTGACATAAATGCAAATCCTACGAGCACTTATATTTTCCAATTCAACTATTTAGCAGTATTAGTCTTGAAAACTATTTAAAAATAATGATTTAAAGTTACCTCACCTGAGACGGAAATACATCCATTGACGTAATAGATTATCTTCAAGTACTCGACATTGTTAGAACAATGTATAGTGTTAATTTTTTTTTAAATATGGGGATTTAAATAGTGTATTATCTAAATATTTAAGCAAAAAAGAAATTTGCTTTGTTTATTCTAGTGAATTCGATAGCACGCTTCCATTTCCTATTAAAAAAAAAAATTCTTTTATTATCACGGTTACTCCATAATTTTACGGTTAAAATGGCGTATTGTTGACGAAATACTCCGCACCACAGTACTACAATTCTAGCTCCTTATTTCTATAGATCACTAATATATTTATATATATTCCCCTCCAAATATTTTATTTAAAAAACTTTATGATACAGAAATACTTTTTTAAGATTTAGTTCAGCATTGTGCATAAATCTATATCTTACGAAGAAAATCAGCTGACGGTTAACGAGTCATTAGGATTACGAAAACAAAGATTTTCCAAGAATTGTCAAATTTTTAGGACAAATGACAAACTAAGCAAGTAGCGCCCTCTCAATTGTATCAAGTATCTATTAATCAATCAATCAAGTGTAGGGTGGTTGATTTGGAGCTATGTAAAGCCCCGTTCACGGTTTCTACGGCACAGTCGGGGCTAAAAACATATCCTGCGCAGCATAGTCGCCGACTTCAAAAAATTTCTGTGGGTGCCTTCCCTACTAGCAATTTTGCTCGGGCTACCACCGGCCACGCAGCCAGCCGATGGCGGCCCGAGCAAAATTGCTAGTAGGGTTAAAAGTTTGTGTGTGTGTGGGGGGGGGGTGATCATATCAGGACTAGGGATGCATGTGAGATGGGATGAGACAGACATTTGTAGTTTTTATGCGAGACGAGACAGGCCCATTTTTCATTATGATATAGGGATTTTGCGAGACGAGACAAAGCTTTTCAGCTGTTCTGCGAGACGAGACGGCCCGATTTTTCGTCTCGCGCTTTCCTAATCAGGATCAGACCCGATTCCTCCCCCTTTGATATGTCTGCAGCAGTGGCGTAGAAAGGGGAAAGGCAGAGAGGCAGTGGCGCCGACTACGTGGGTGCTCTGGGGCTCAAGCACCCACTGAAAAAATTCTGTGGGTGCGGAGCATCCACAGAAATTTTAGTGCCAAGTCATACTTTGAAGTTCGCAGAAAGGGCTAGGAAAAGACGTTTATGTGGACGCTTCGGGCTTTTAAAAAAATTATGTTGGATGCTGAGCACCAGCAATCGTTTGATAACCCCAACATAGTGATATACACTCAATGAGTGTTCCCCCCCCCCCGCCCCTATTATGCCATTACGTAATATGAATATTTGTAAAGCATACTGAACTTTTTGCATTATTTCAGTACTAAAATGCTTTATTTGCTTATTAGTTGTGTGATATTTTAAAAGTTTAAAAGAAAATCTTTAATGAGGCCAAATGTAAGTGGGTGCTTCGGCATGGACGTCCATATGAGTACTTTAAGACATGGAGGGAGGGGGGAGGGATTATTTCTTGCATTTGTAAGGTCATCGGCAATCGCGCTTTCAAACATTTTAGTTCTGAAATAGTGAAAAAAAGGTTAGCTAATATAAAAATGTTCACTATACCGACGGCTAGAGGGAGGGACCCGAGCCCCCACCTACTTCCCTATATGAGTACCCATGTCCTTTATAATTCAGATGCGCATGAGTAACTTCGATGAGACAATCACTAGCGTAACTATAAGGCGGTAGAACGGGCAAAAGCCACGGTCCCCCGGTAGAGATGAATTCGGGCTCATTTTTTGAAGCCCGAGCCCGAGGACTTTTCGGAACCCGAGTCCGAAATTTCAGCTAAAGATAAATAAAATTCAGTTACTTCATTGATACACGATAAATTCTGCCGTTTGTGCAAATTAAAGACAAATATAGTTTCAAACTCAATGCACTTTCTTATTCTTTATATCCATGTTTATCAAATAATAACAGTAATGTTATTATATTTATTAAAAATTCCGTTGAGAACTCACATCAGTGTTAAACATTCGTATGTACTTAGATATGTTAGGTAACAGAAAAATACAAGTTATAAATCTCGCATAGTGACATTAAAAAAATGTTAAACATGTCCAGAAAAGATATTTTGCATAATAAATTTAAGAAATTTGCATATTTGCATACAATTGCATAAGAATATATTATTGCATAGGAATTTAGTTGATAGGAACAAATTACTGTTAAAAAATATTTTAAGATACGATGTGAATATATATACATTTAACTAAGATAGACCAGTAAATAATGAGGCCAAAATTTTGAATTAACAGCATTTTAACAGACATACGCAAATGAAATAGCACAGCACACTATTTAGTAAATTATGTGAAAAAGCTAGTTTTTTACCCATCAATTATTTTGTTGCAAGTCCTAGCATCACATCAGTACGTTATTTTTCCGATGAATCGCTTTTTAAATCCGTTTCAAGGAGTATGCTCAATAAAGAGACATTTTTCACGAGCCCGAGCCCGAACGCAATCGTGAATTACAGGGCCCGAGCCCGGTTCGGGCTCGGGCTGAGCCCGTCTCATCTCTATCCCCCAGCCGGAGGGAGGGTCTTTCCCAAATAGAAAGCTAGAAAAAGTGAACTGCAACATGTTGGTTGAGATTCTGTACAATGAGGAAGGACCCTATCCAATGAATTCATTACGAGCCTTAACGGTATAGTCAGGCCGCTGATGACGACGAGTGCTTTGCAACTGCATAATTCGAAAATAAAATTTTAGTGAGAGACGGTTGTTTTTTTTATGTAGTATGTCAGATCTCAAGCACCCACAGGAAAGTTTTCGTGGGTGCTAAATACTTGCATGTATTTAAAAGAAGTGCTTAATTTGCATGGGAGCTCAGCTCCACTACTTCTTTTTTATCGGTGAAATTTTACACTAAATTTAAAATTTTAATTACCATCGTAATTGTTTCTGTTGATATTAATTTTATTACATCGCAAACTAATACAGAGGTAACAAAAATTCACCTAATAATACCTTAAGTTAGGTAATTAATTTTGTAAATTGCAATACAAAAAAAGTAGGGCTCTTGCACTTTTTTGGATAGAAATTAAACCCTGTTTAAAAGCAATTGAATGACAGCTACTTTCAGCTTATCGCTGTAGTTCAGAAAAAAAAAAACATGAAATTTTGGTACACAAATACAAAAAAATTAACTATGTCAAGTATTTCAAATTTTTAGGATGTATGTTTTAGAAGCTGCACTATACACCGAAATAAACAAACCTGTATCATTTACGAAACTTTTAGAAAAAATTCTTAAAAATCGAAAATTTTAATGAACGTGTTATTCTTTATTTCGGTATGTAGTGCAGCTTATAAAGAATCATCCTAATTTTTTTTTAATCCTTGGTGCGGTAGTTTACTTTAATTTGTGTGTGTGTACTAAGACCGTTATGCAGATTTTGTTTCTTCGGCATACACCCTTACGTGCCTCGGAACTGGAATAATTATAATAAAATTCCAATAAGTAGTAACTTAGCACATACACTAAAATTTTAAAAAGTGCATGAAAAAAAAAGGAATCCGAACAGGTAATATTTCTGTCTACTTAAAATAATAATTATTATTATAATAGTTTCTCATATGAGTGCTAATTTAGAGGTATATGGGGGTCATCTTAACTTTCAGACATTTTAGTACGAAAATAATACTTAGAAGTTCAGTATGCTGTAAAAATGTTTACTATACCGATGACGAGGGGGGGCTCAAATATCATTCCCCCACTGCCACTTGCTTTCCTATCTGGCACCCATGGAAACAATGCCTTTCTAAAATTCAAAGCTTTTTCACAATGTGATGTGCGACTCCCTACAGCTCCATAGGCAATGCCTTTGCCCACTGCAGCCGAAGTCCTAAGTGCCCCCCCCCCTTTCTGACCCACATACCTCATCCCAGAATCCTCGTCCTCCATGGGAAAATGTATGAATACAATGAGACTGTGTTAGCCCAAGAGTACCGGAAAACGGAGAATTTGAGACAAAGCCGCTGGCTACAATCAGAAGTTCACGCGGGAAAGATAACACAGGAGTTATAAGACTCATTCCCATTATGAAAATGCTTTGAGATAGTTCTAATAATATTACTGCAGGATTCCGAAGTGAGTAGGTTTAATTGTTTTTATTGTAAATAGAGAACATCAAGGTCTGTCTGTTTACAAGCACCTAATATACAACACTTTGTATGTCTCTGGAACAAAAAAAGATGCCCATTCATCAAAAAGTGTCAGCGCTTTGCTGTTAATTGAATAAGACTGAGGCGAGGCTTCTAAGGTATAAAGGTTTGTGTCACTTTCTTCTGAAGTCTCAATCTCCTTTTCTTATTTTTGAATGATTTTAGTGCTCTTATTTATTGAAAAGGATGGAACAGACTGTGGTCCACACTAACATTTCGAGATGCCTTCCGTTTCATTTTCTGCGAATATTTTGTTCAAATTTTGTTCTTGTTTGACAAAGCGGAATTAATTAGGTACTATTTGCTTTGATCTAGCCCAATCCTATTTTTTATAATTATACTGAAATCATAGGCGCATGAAAACACATTACTGAAATGTATGTCTCTCGTAATTTTGCAAATTTGACCACTTAATGGTAGAGGGTAAAATATCTCTACTTCAGGAGGATGCTCAAAATCATGCCTGGAGGTTATATGGCCAACAATTCAAAATATTTTTTGAATAATTATTAACTCGATAACAAGATAAACGACTTTTTTTGTTCCGCTTTATTTTTCTGTTTGCATTTAAATAGTTACCAATCTTTTTTATGTGGTCCTACACGCATTTCAATATAGAAAACGTTGCATTAATTCATTCTGAGGAAACTATCTAGTTTTATTTTAAAGGTATAATTTTTGTAATTTTTTTAATTTGTTGGGGAAAAAAATGAAAATAGGCAAGGCTTAGCTGCAGCTGTTTATAGGGGTACAAAAATGTAAAAAAAAAAAAAAAAAAAAAACAGGAAATGAATGAGCTGAGAAACAATACTATGAATAACATTTTTTGAAAACTCTGAGGATTTCAGACAGGGATGAGATAGATTAAACAAGAATAAAATTGATCGTGATTTGTTACATTCGAAAACTGAATCACTTTTTATACAAAATTTCCATTTACATGACAAGAAATTTGACTGATTGTGATATTATTGTTGCATGTTTCCCCCCCCCCCCCCAGTGGCGGCCCGCGGTCAAAACTGTTAGTGCAGCCGGAAGCATATGAGCCCCCCCCCCCTTCCTCCGGACAGGATTGGAAAATCTTTGTTACTGAATTCGAAAGCTGACAGATTAAGCCCACACCGAGGAAAAAAAAAAGAAATTACATAAAAAATGTAAGAGATCCTATTTTACTTCCATAAAATGGACATAAATTTCAACCAGCCGCTCTTATCCTCAAAATTGCATTAATCCGTGTCTGATTCGAAGTTTCCTTAGAATTTTCTTTTGTAACGATAACTTGAGACGAAAAGAAAAAAAAAAAGAAAACTTACTTATTTTTTATAAGTCAAATCAATCCTCCTTTCTTTTAAACTTGGGAATCGGTCAGTGATGCTCTCATAAAAAGGCGTTGTTTTAATTCAGATATCCATAATTTTAAAAGCTCTTTAAAATTTCCCATGTTTAAAGAATTTTCTCGCTCGCCATGTCCTCTAAATGCCAGTTCTTGCTTACTTAAAAACAATACTGCTTTGATGGGTAATTGTCCATTCATAAGCGTCTATTCAGGCTTACCTTCTTGGTAAATTCAGCAATATAAAGTCGAGAGTTTTCCAAACATATATTCTCCTTACCCCCTCCCTCACTTCTCGTGCGATCCAATCAGTTAGTCGAGTTCTCAAGTTCAGCCGCCGTTAAAAAATCTTCCATCGGCTGTATCAGCTGCATACTCCCTATGCCGGAGAGGCTGCTTACGTAGCCGTTGTCATGGCAAAGGTGCTGCCAATTTTCTTTTCAGCGCTCTGGGCTGAACCAAAGATTTTCCCAATTGAATTGCGGGAAAATTAAAGTGCTTTTTTTCTGAATGAGCGATCCGGCCACAATACGTTTTTTTTGTTTGGTTTTTTTCGGAGATTTTTTTAATTTACTGTAGGAATTCCACAATTCTAATCTGAATTTAGGAAAATTAGTAGAATAAATTATTTTAAAGTATGTGCTGATAATTTCGAGTGCAGCCCGGCTGTACTTGCTGTATCCCACGAGCCGCCACTGCTCCCCCCCCCCCCCCCCCAATAAACGTAGTAATACACTTTTCTTTTGCTTTGAAATTTATAATGATTAGTTAGAACCAATCAAAATTCTATCGCTGAAAGTAAAAAAAAAAGTGAAATAGTGTAATACACCTCTTTCAGGTCTGATTTATTACAAGGGCAAAGGAGTGTGCGCCCTGGAATCCTCAAATTTTGACAGAGAATTTGCGTAAGGCAAACAAATTTAAGGTGACTCCAGCACAAGCAGATTTTTCTAAAAGAAGGGCATTTCATCAGAAATATTTCATTACTTTAAAAGGAATCTTGATTTTAACTGGTTTGCTGTTATCGTACTAAGACACAACGGTGGAGAGTTTCATTCTATGCCCAGCGTTCCTTCACCGTAGTACAGATATAATAATAAATAATCGGATACCAAAATTCACATTATTCACTTAAATTAAACTTTGAATGTCGCCTTCAGCGCTCGGAAAAAAACCGCAATTTTGGTATATAAAACAAAACAGAAAACTAATTATCTTAAGCACTTCACAATTTTTAGGATGTATGTTCACAAGCTGTACTGGACACCGGAATAAATGAAAAATTTTGCAGAATGGCCACTCTTAAAAATATTTTGCTGTGCAGTTCCACGTTTAAGATTTTTTTTCTGAAAGTTTCATGAAAGTTTTCGAATTTATTGCAGTGTGTAGTGCAGCTTGTAAAGAATCAGCCTGATTTTTTTCGAATCCTTGGTGCAGTTAGTTTATTTTAATTTGTGTACCAAAACCGTGAGGCAGATATCGTTTCTTCGATCTATACCCTCAGATAATGGATATTTTATGTGAAGCTAAAATGATTATTTGTATTACCCATTTCCCACTGGTAAAAATGTGCACGAAAAGCCAAATGATTGAGTAGTTACGAGCAAGGAAGCAAATAATAATAGGAAAAGATTGAAAGGTAGTTGGAAAGTGTATCGTTATTCATGAGAGTGCCGTATTTTTCTTCCTTGTTCCATAAAAACCCATCTTCGGAATCGAACACCAAACTTAGCGATCCTTTATCAAAAATTACAAACCTTGTGCGACTTTCAACATTTTATTAACCCCCCCCCCCCACGGACTTTTAGGGCACCCACAGAAATTTTGTAAAGTCGGCGCCTCTGCAGAGAGGTAGTCCGTGCCCGTCGGCAAGCTAAAAACGACAGAAGTGGAAGAAACAAACCCATTTTTTCCTATGAATATTTGCTTGGAGACCTGCCCCGTGTGATTACCAGATCCAAGGAAGGGGCGATGAGGAGGCTTCCCTTGAGCGCATTAAACCTTTAAGTTGGTAAGAGATTTATCCTCGCTTTTGAACTCTTGTTAACATGTTTGCTCTCAACATCGGAAAAACGCAACGGAGAAGACCAAGGTCGGACTGGCCTATCTGCCCGCGGGCAGATGCGCCCTCCTTGTGGATTCTTTATTGCTCCCACAATGCAGGTTCAAATAATAAATTTCACTCTCTGTGTTTTTCTGACACATGTCGGCTGCAAATCATTCGTTATCGCTAACTATATTTCCGAGGTGCAGTTTACCGCTTTCTGCTAGTAAGGTACCCTAGAGGCATGCAATCTTGAGGAGGGGAAAGTTCGTATCCCTCTTTGAGGAAAATGTTTCTTTGTAAGTTTAGGATCACCCAGCGAGGAACAGAATGAATCATCGTACGCCCCCTGCACCCCCCCACCCCTTGTCAGGACCGGCCTTCCGTTTGAAGTGGCCCGGTTGACAACATTTTTTGGGGGCCCCAAATATTATAGATGATAAAAATTCATTAATTAGGAGACCCATTTATAAAGCAAACATTAAGAATGAACTGAAATACCACTAATAACACTTTAATGGTCGTGGTAATTAGGGTTGAAGGCCGGCTCTAAGGCAGCTGGCGCCCTTTTAAAATAAATCTAACTCGTTTATGACGACTCCTTATTTAAGAAGAACCCAGATTGAATGAGGAAATCGGAAATAATTGGCTGGTACAATGTTAAGTTTATGGGAGTATAACTCACTTTTAACGAGTAAAACCTGGTTGTATCGAGGAATATTTTTGAGATTTATAAAATTTCTACTGACTTCCACCTCACCAGCTCAGATATCCTTTCTTAGAAAAAATATTTTAACATTCCAAAGTCAATAAAACCGAAGATGATAACGAAGAATAGGAAGAAAGTACACAGGGAGCTTACCTGACCATGGGCAAGTGGGACAGTCTGATGTTGGATAAACCTTCAAAAGAAAAAAATCCGTTCTCTCTCCTAAGATTATGTTTTCATGGCCCCCCTAAACATATAGCACCCCGGGCAGCTGCCCGACTTGCCGGCACTGGTTGGAAGTCTAAACCGCATTGAATATGTATGCTAAACTTGTGGGGCCGTTTATGTTTATCTCCCATTTCAGTTAACCTGCATTACTAATACTGAAAAATGTGAGAATATATGAATCTATTCACTCTGGAGATCCACCGACCACCGAGAGTGACATTAATTGTTTCAGAGTGGTTTAGTTAGTAATGAAGACAGTAAAATAAATATTTTGTTGACCAACTACCTATTTAAAATTTGAAAAAGAAGCCGACAATGTAAGTGGGGGGGGATGACTTAAAGCTGAGGTCAAATTAAATAAAATCAATAATTTTATACTAAAGTTAAATTAACCAAAATGTATGTTTGAATATTTTTCTTCACATTAAGTCCATTAATTTAATATAAGAGGACATTTCATTAGTCAGTGCTGCCAATTTAAGGGATTTGTCGCTAAATTTAGCAACTTTTCACTGTATTTTGTGAATAAGTATTTAGTGAATAAATTTTTTGGAAAGTGATATTTTTGATGATCTTGTTCTCTAATTTAGAGATTCAGATTAATTTGGAGTATTGTTTCAAACTTTCTAATATTTTAAAATCTAATCAGTACTACTTTACAAAAGAAATGATGAGATGAAATGTTTAAGAATGGATCGTGGGTGAACAGACATATCAGGGACGTAGCCAGAGAATAGGCGATGGAGGCCTCGGCCCCTTCCGAAATTCATACTTTTCTTAATTGGATGTCAATAATCAAGCTTTTCGTAGAAATGCTATCTTAATTAGAAATGCCTCCTTTTGGGCCCGCCCCGATTTATCTTTTTCTTTCTGGTTATGTGCCCGAGACGTACATTTCAATTATCTTTTATCCGCTTTTATACTGTAAATATTCAAATATAGTATGAGTGCTATTTTAAGTATGAGGGTTCTATTAGAAAATAGAGCAACAAGCATTAGAAATCTATTATTAATTTCAGTTGCTATTTTTTTAGAATTAACCCCTTATTGATAGGATATTTTTTCGAAATTATTATTATTATTTTTTTTTCATAGTTACCAACCCTTACCGAACACATCTAACCACTTTTTGGAAACAGTAAATTTTTAATATCTTTTCAAAATGTTAACCAACCCACACGTACATTTGGAAACTAAATATGGTATTCAGTTGTCCACGATCTTTTTCTATATTCTAACATAAAAGTCACACATATAAAGTGGTTAATTATATTCCCTAAATGTTATCAACTATACGTCACATGGCACGCGCCGTCGAAGAAGAAGAGGTTGAGATCGATTGATGTGTTTGAAATATTTTATACTAACTGAGTGCCCGTTCTTCGCACGGTAGGAAACGAAAAATTTCCTCACATGTGTAATTCGAATTAATTGCAGTGATGTGGAATCTAGAAAAGCAAAATTATTTCACTGATGACTTAAAATTTGCGTCATATATGTAATAACCTGAGATCCTTGCAATATAATGACACACACACACACACACAAAAAAAAAAAAAAAAAAAAAAAAAAAAACCCCTATGTCAGCGTCATTCGGTATCAAAAAAGTGAAAATGGACCGTTTGTAGTGAACTTCTCACTTTCAAAATGTCTTATTTCGTCAGACATGCTGTCTTTTAGGTTCACGTTTTAGCGTTAAATACCTCAGACACTACATGAAATGGACATTTTTTTTTAATTTTAAAAATACGTCACCCTCTCTTGCAACCCTTTACAAAAAGAAAAGAGATAAGAGATAAGACTGCGCTATTTATAAAGGCTTTAAAATTGTTTTTCTAGATTATGCAGTTTAATTTTTCTTCTCACAAATAAATCCAGTATTTATAAAAGGAAATCGAGCCAAGCAAAGAAATCGTCTGCTCGCGGGACCCGTGTTTATTTATTTTTTTCAACTGGCAATTTTAATCATTGTTACTGTATCCATGACAACCAAACCCCAAGATATCAAACCGAAATTTATAAGCAGGTGCTACGGAAATGAAAATCCTTCTTTACTTAAAAATTCGTAAAAATTCTCCTAATTTTTATTTTTCCTCCGTCCTTCTTTTAAAAGTGGGCGAATTGTGTGCTCCGTCTTTCGCATATATAAAAAAGTTATGACAGATAGAATTCAAGATGCAGCAGTTTTAAAAATATTTTACGAAAGTCAGCGTCAAATTTAATTTTATTTGAAAAATTCCCAAAAATCTGCAAATTATGTTACACAGTCCGAACAAACAGTTTTTAAAAGAAAATTTTCTCCTCTATACGATGATGTAACTATCGTTTTCTTGCGAGTGCAATTACCGGCGTTATTATGTATTACGCAAGAAAAATCGCTAAAAATTGGACAAAACATAAAATAAAACATTTTCTAATTCGCTTCGAGGTGTGCCGAGACCCGTCTTGGAGAATTTCCGTACAAAATTTGGTAGGTCTACGATCACCCGTTTCGGAGCTACGCGAGACGCAGACAGACAGACAAACTGACGGGCAGTTTACACATTGTTTTATTTATATAGATTCCTAATTTTCAATAAACACAGTTTTAAATGTACTGACTTTTTCTACTTCAGAATACCTGTTTCATCTGACTCCAGAACTTCGCTTACTCTAGATACTCATTTATTGCTTAGGGATTAAATCGCGTAAATATAAGTTACGGGAACAATCAAAATGCATTTAAAACTTTTATAAATGTGAAACGAAACACATTTTAGAACTTTTTGACGAAAATTATCTAATATTTGCAATCTCGGCTATTATAAACAAAATAACGACTTACCTTTTTCCAAATGTAGAAAACGCGATGATAAAATGGGTAAAGCTTAATACATAATTTAGGCCCGTGAAAGTCATAAAATTCAAGAAAAATCTTTCAAAATGTATATATAATATATACACAAAAGTTAATAGGCTCGTACAAAGTCTAATACAAGCAGACACTTCCAATGGCTCAACTTCAGTTAGTAACTTTGAGAGTAGGAGTAACTGCAAAATTAACTGCAAGATTTGACCAACACATTTGCACAATGGAGGATATCGCCTCCTTGGGTTCGAGGCTATAAAAGTCACATGACGGGGGAAAACAAACAACCATTTCTCCATAGGCTTATGTGCTGGACTCCTGGTAATAAGCGCAAAATCAAAAAAATAATAATTATACCTCTGTATTGTGCTGCCTACGAATGTTTCAATAACTCTCTGGAACCTGTACATGACTGCAAAAAGATATCTCTCGAAAGATTCCCATTAAAAAGTGCTAACATATTAAAACTTATACTGAGACGAGGCTATTTCAGCCACGTGTGGATGGAAAATATACACTTCAGCCAATCAGATTACAGGGCCACTCATCAACACAGCCGAAAGGTCACGTGTTGGTGGAAAAATGACGTCATATCGATATCGTCCATTGTAAACGGGGAAAAAATGTTCCCATGCTTGCAAAGGTAACCAAATGCAGGTCATTTTTTATTCTTTGTGTACTCTTATCCTCAAATTAATACCAGACGCATGAAAAGTACTTCGTATCAACAAAGTTAAGTTTAGAGGGGGCCCCCACAGGTATTAATCAATCAGTCCTTGGTTTTGACAACAAAAAGGCCTCTTCCGCTGTTCCTTGTGTTTCGGTTCTTTTCAAAGAATTCGATAATGAGCGGTCGTTATGACCAATGGTCCAGATCTGATAATTGTATTTTTTTCTAACTGATGTTTTCGCTCTTTGCACGGTGAAAGGTGCGAAGATAAGTGACATTTGATCAGAGCTGGGGTGTACTGTCAAAGAATACTGTTCGAAGAAACACACTTTCATAAATGATGTTTAGCTCTGAAAGATGCAGAGTAGTCACACAACACTATCAGTCTACTTTAATTTAAAGAAATCTTTTATATTTTTCACGATAAGAGAGAGAGACACAATAAAAAATATAAAACGGATTTGGGGGCCCCTCTGAAACCGGGGCCCAGGCAGAGGCGTAGCGAGAGCATCATGATTGGGAGGGGAGAGCTGTAAAATATGCCAACTCAAAACTGGGAAATTTTTGAAAAGTAACCAAGAGTCAATTCATTTTTTCCATCATTTTTAAAAAATAACCGTTACATTGTCTTTCGATAAAGCGCTCAAATAAATCTTTACATAACCGAAATAAAATATATTAAACTGTGCACTGAACCATGTTTAATGGTTGCCAAAACACGTTTCTGTCCAAACTTTCTGTCCTGAAAATAACAATATCGTATCCAGGCGGATTAAAACAAAACCATCGTCGTTCTAATAAATCAGAAAGTCTATATTATGTCCATTCAAACACATTTTATAGAATAAAAATTCAATAAATGTTACAGAAAATGTAAGTAATAATAATTAAACTAGCAAAATGGCTCCATAATTTGCTTAAATTACGTGTAACATAAATTTAAAAAAAAATTACAATTTACATCTACATAATTATCGATCTGTCTCAAAGCTCTGGTTATTTAATTATATAGATAAACTTTTTTGCCTTTTATACAGAATTATACATAACTATATTAAAAAATAGTTATGTATAAATCTTTTGGTAATCTTTTATATAGTACATGAAATGCAAACATCCTTTTAATGCAAAATTAAGTTTTCACAAGTGAACTACAGTCAAATTAAATATGTACATGAAATAATTAATTCAATAAAAAATGTATGTAAACACAAAATTTATAAGAACGTGAAGTTTTATAATTTTTTTAGGACAGCAGTAAATGTGTGTCTGTTTTAAAAGCATTTTTCATGATTTCAACACCGAACTCTCACTTCCTTTTTCTAACAGATTTTTTAACACTGATTTTAGTTCTTAGAGTCTACCAAATTTTAAGTTTTTGCATTTTACACAGAATCATACATAAATATTTTAAATATACAGATTTAAAAAACTAATTAAACAAAAAAGTATTTAAACACAAAATTTATAAAAGAAATGAAGTTTTAAGAATTTCTAGAACGGCAGTAAATGTGTGTTTTAATTTTTTTTTAATAAAATTAATATTGAACTCCAAACTTACTAACGCAATCCTATTCTTACCGATTTTTCAACACTGATTTTAGATTTTACAGTCTACTTTTTTTTTATTTTAAGATTTTTTACAGAATTACTCATAAATATTTTTAAACATAACTTTAACAGTAATCTTTCATACAGTACATGAAATGAAAACATCCTTGGGATGCAAAATTAAATTTTCACAAGTAAACTACAATCAAATTAAAGATGTAGAGTTAAACAAAAAACTAATTCAATAAAAATGTATATAAATACAAAACTTTTAAAAATAAATGAAGATTTTAATATTTCTAGAATAGCAGTAAATGTGGCTTGTATTATAAAATTGTTTTTCATAAGCTTAAAAGTGATCTCAAACTTACACTTTCATATTCTTACAGATTTTTCAACTTTGATTTTAGATTTTACAGTCTGCATTTTTTGCATTTTGTACAAAAATTATACATGAAATATTTTTAAAATATAATTTTCAAATATCTATTTTAATGATGCTCATAAATCTAGTTTTTACAATAATCTATGTTATGATGCTACATAAAAATGAAACATCGTTGGAAAAGCAAAATTTAAATTTTTACAAGTACACTACCAAAAAATTAAATGTAGGTTAAAAAAAAAAACACTAATTTCCCATGAAAAATATATATGTTTAACACAAAAATTTATAAAAGAGGTGAAGTTTTAAAAAATTTTCAAGAACAGCCGTAATATGTGTCTTGTGTTTTAAAATTATTAATATAGTTAGTTTTTTACAGTCTAACAAATTTTTTAAAGGCTTCAAAACTTGCCGATGTGTGCAAGTTTCCCCCTTTCCTTGGAAAAGAAATTAGCCATTCATTAAAAAATAAACATAATTTAAATGTACTTTTTATATTTAGTAATTTTTTTAAGAGAATACTAAATGATAAAATACTAAAGAAAAATGTACGTAGTATAAGGAAGTAATGTGATCCCGAAAAATTTTGGGGGCCAAATTTCGACAAAAAACCGATTTTGACTACCTCTAAATTTAATTTAAAAATTTTTTCGATGCATCTCATCGTAGGCTAGCATGCACGATCATATTAACGCGTCTGCAACTCATTTTGACCAGTCGGCGAGTCTACTGTGGCCAGTTTTTCCATGCCGTCTGTACGTACCGTACGTACGTATGTATGTAACTCGCATATCTCAAAAACTATTGGTCGTAGAATGTTGAGATTTGATATTTAGGATTGTTCTATGATCTAGTTGTGCACCTCCCCTTTGGTGGCAATCGAATGGATAGTTTATGTACAGGACCGCCCAAAAGATTCGAAATACATTACGCTCTATGGGCCGAAATTCATTAAACTCGCCTAACTCAAAAGCTATTAGGCGTAGAATGTCGAAACTTCATATTTTGGATAGTTGTAACATCTAGTTGTGCACCTCCCCTTTTGGTTCCATTCGACTGGATAGTTTATCTACAGGACTGCCCAAAACATTCGAAATACATTACCTCAATGGGCCGAAATTCATTAAACTCGCATATCTCAAAAACTGTTAGGCGTAGAATGTTGAAACTTTATATTTAGGATTGTTGTAACATCTAGTTGTGCACCTCCCCTTTCGGTTCCATTCGACTGATAGTTTATCTACAGGACCGCCCAAAAGATTCGAAATACATTACGCTCTATGGCCGAAATTCATCAAAGCGTTTTTTAGAGGTATTGGGCTATTTCAAACGACTCAGAAGTGATATATGCTGTAAAGAGTTAGAAAATGAATTTCTCCATTAAAAAAAGTGTCTTTATCATTTATAGTTCTGCTACAGGAACACTCAAAAGATTCCAATACATTACGGTCAATGGCATTTTAGGGCATTCATCCATTTCAAGCACAATACCGTCCTACCACATAAGTTAGGTAATGGTCCGACCACGGTCACGTGCCTCCCTCAAGAACTATGCCAAAAGTCGCCAAGCTTGGCGACTTTTTGTGGTACGTGTGTGCATATTTAACTCTCAAATCTCAAAAACTATTATGAAATTTCATATATAAGAATGTTGTAACATCTAGTTGTGCATCTCGATTTTTGGTTCCAATCTACTGAGAGTTTTATTACAGGACCACCGAAAAGAATTTCAGTACCTTAATGTCTATGGACATCTTCAATATAATACAACTGTAGACAGTCATTGTTTGGTACATGCCCAAAATCTCGCCGTCTGTCCTCGACCTTGGCGAGTTTTGGCGAAATATCGCCAAATTTGGCGATAGTCAGTCATTTTGTCCATGCCCAAAGTATCGCCATTTGTCATCGTTCTTGGCGAGTTTGGCGAAATATCGCCAAATTTGGCGATAATCTGTCATTGTTTGGTTATGCTTAAAATCTCGCCAAATGTCGTCGACATGTGACGAGTTTCGCCGAAATATCTGCCAAATTTGGCGCCAAAATTATTTCCTATTTTGTATAACTCAAAAACGTTAACCCGTAGAATTTTTAACTTGTATTTAGAACTATTGTAATATCTAACTGTTTTCCATATCTTTTTTGACAGCAGTCGACTGAGAATTTATTTACATGGTGAGCCAAATGACTTTGAATACATTGAGGTGTATAGATTGCATTCAATTCATTGAAAGTCTGTGGTCAATGACTACTTTGGCTATCCCCAAAATCTCGCTGACTATCTCAAGTTTGTCGCTTTTGGTGAAATATCGCCAAATAAAGTGTCAGAAGGAAATCTTTCAAATTGAACTCAGCTTGGCGATATCGAAATATTTGGCTAGAAATCGCTAAACCTTACTATTATTGATATTTTATCTCTTTCAAACAAATAAATTTAGAGGAAGTGCGTCGAAAATATTTTTGAACTAATGGACGTGCACAGGAAGGAGTTCAAGAGTTGGACACATCAGTCATCAGATTTTTTTCTAAATTACCTTTTCGGGTAGGCGGCGTCATATACCCCCTTATCCATTTTAAATCCGTCAAGTGGTCTATAAATCAAGAACAGTACGCCAGGGGGAGGTGGTCCAGGGTGAGGTCTCAGGACTCGCCACCCCCCCCCGAAAATTTCAGTTTTTGTGAACAAAATAAGAATGATCGACGTCCGTTTTTGTGAATAAATTCTGCTTTTTTTCACTCGTTTGAGACCGCCCTCACGAAATTTATTATTCTGGGTATCGTTCCTCTGGCTGAGTAGATTTAATAGCACTTCAGGTAAGTGCGCGCTCTTTTAAAAAAGTCCAAGGGACGTGCGCCCCTAGATAAGGCTGCCCGTCCCGACCCTACATTACACATTGTAACAATTTGTAGTACAAACATGACTACTGATTCCACTGGTATGGCTAAATGTGTCATTTTTTTTGAGCGTGTGCAGGGTACATAAGTAAACAGCCCTAATTGATTGAATTGTAAATGTTTTCCATATGTGATGTTTTCAGACTTCCCAAAAATGCGAAAAAACAACCACAATCGAAGTAAAACATTAAAAAAATACACGTTTGCAAAGATTCGCAAAGGCAAGTAACGAAAGGTTCAAACTTTACTACTGTGTGGCTATGTTTTGCCCAGAGGGCAACGTAATGCCTTAGGTACATCTACCCCGACATCGACATCAAAGACGCCCGCCACGACAAGTCAAAATACATGCACCCTCTGAAGGCAGGGACATGCCAGTCTCAAACTAACGGCCAAATTTGTTTTAGAGTTTTGCAAGAATTTGAAAGAAAGGTAATGTTGCAAGACGCTTCAATACGTATACAATTGTTTGAAAAACTAGGATTGCATGCCAAATCTGTCAATAGTAGAGTCGCTACAAAATCTGTTCGGTGTATTTAATTATAGAATTCAGAAATACCTTCTGGCAACTGCATTAAATAGTGAATAATTATTTTTTAATCACGGAGCATCAGATTCCACAGATATGAAAGTGACAATTGTTGGGCAGATTTGTTTGTTCAGTCATGCTTGGTACAGAATGTAAAAAAACCTTAAAATCAGTGTATGATTCTATAATGTTGTCAATGTGACTTTTTGAGAACTTTCAACAACAAGGGGCCTGGACTTGCTGAGGCAGGCGCTAAACGAAGTGCAGAACAGATTAAAGAACACTTTATTATGGTTTACGATGAGTAGCAAAATAGCGCGAAAGTTCAACATACCTCAGTCCTGCTATGTTCGCTGAAAGACAGGTCGGACATTGCGTTATACATCCACCCGTCAGAGAATTTTGTTTGAAGTTTTGCAAGAATTGGAGGAAAGGGACAAAATGTTTCTTAGAACTTAGAACCCTTTTACATATATATTTTTTGAAAACTTCGATAGCAGGCAAGAAGTCTCAAAGTAGAGTCTACTACCAATTCTGATTGGGTAATTTCTAGTATTAGAATAACTGTCCTTTGGCGATCTACATTAAGTAGTTGTTAACTCATTTTATACAAATAATCATACAGGATTGAGACTGGAATGTCTATAACTAGCTCTATTTTTCTGGCCTGTCAGGAGTAAACATACGATAAAGAAAGCATCTCTAGTGAATGATTCATAGTAATGTTACAAAATTCAAACTTCATTTTTCAGTAATCGTTTTGCAAAGACATTAGTTTTTTTATGTATTAGTTAATTGGGCTTGATTCGGAATATACATTAAAGCATTTCTTCTGGGGACGCGCGCCAGATTTTCAGAGATAGTTTAGCTATTTAGTTGTGATGTAGCTTATTTATTGAACGAAACTTTTCTTTATTAGATAACTAACATTGTTTATTAAACATTTTTAACTGGAAAAAGAGTTACATGTCCTCGAAAGTTTTTTTAATCATAAAAGTTGTTCATTGAGTTAAACATTCACATGAACAACATTTTGTAACATTTTATTGTGCTCAGATTGCACTTTTACAATTTGAACACTATGAAACAATATATGGTATGGGAAAATGCAAGCAGTCTTTTGATTTACGTTATAAAAATGTCCTGTTGGTGCTTTCCTTACCGAGTCCTCCCACAGTAGTCGTGACCCATGCATTATTCGCGATTCCATTCTACGCATGATATCTTTTCTCCATCTTCGCTATGCGTGTGGTGAAACCCTCTTCTCCAATAGTTCATGCACTGATGCGCGACTAAATTTGGGGGGCAGTGGAAGAAGTCGAGGTGAGAGTCAAAGGAAGTGGATTTAACGGGAATGGTTACAGAGAGAGAGAGGAGCCTTGTAAGCTTTGTATGGGGGCTGACAGTGATAAGTGTCTAACCATGTGTCTTGTAATGTAGGTGGTCTATCTGAAAAGGACGCCAAGAAAAGTTTGTTGACAATATCTGTTGAATGGCAGAGCAGTGCTAGACTAATCTCTGTTCTGGTTTATGACATTTAGGGGAATTTTTCATCTTTCGAAGAAATTTCGTCGAATTATAAGGCCCTAGCAATAAGCCACTGCTTCCGGTAATTTTTAGACTCATTTATTCGAGAGAAGATTTCAGCGCCAATGATATTTGCATCCTTTGCTTTCCTCTGTCCCATAGAACTTTTAGTAACATTCTTGATAATTCCATAGTTTTATGTAAAGAAGGAGGGAAAAGTGCATCCTTGGCGTCAACTAAGCTGTTTGCGTTATTGTATTTATTTATATATTTTTTTGTTTTTTCTTGACCGACGATGAAATGTTCCTCGAGCTGGCCGCCAAACCTTTCTTATGTAGATTGTTCATGACCTTATTCGCGTCTGTCCCATAGCTCACATTTGAAAAGCATGAATACTTTGTGTAGGACCCAGGTTTGAAAGCCTAATATAAGTCGAATTACTTTTAAAATCACCAGTCAACTTTTTTCCCGACTTGTATTTGTCGTATTGGAATTTTAATCCGTAAAACGAAAATCCATGCTTTCATAAATGACTCTTTCATGTGTTACAGCATGTGCGGATGGGAAGTACAGATGTGTGAATGTTTACCAATAAGTGCAGGTGTAGTTACAGCCTCTTAATACGT
The DNA here is from genome assembly GCA_038373885.1 of Cheiracanthium punctorium. Taxonomy (NCBI): domain Eukaryota; kingdom Metazoa; phylum Arthropoda; class Arachnida; order Araneae; family Cheiracanthiidae; genus Cheiracanthium; species Cheiracanthium punctorium. Next base: position 25,881 of record JAWZYV010016634.1, read on the forward strand.
AAGACTGATGCATTAACAAAAAGTCTCCACTCTTCTTGACTTCGTTGTTCGCTGGGCTAGGGGCTTCCATTCAATCCATCAATAGGGCAGCAGTAACTTATAAGGGGGGGGGGGGGGGGGGGGGGGGGGGGGGGGGGGGGGGGGGGGGGGGGGTGGGGGGGGGGGGGGGGGGGGGGGGGGGGGGGGGGGGGGGGGGGGGGGGGGGACTGCGGGGGGGGGGGGGGGGGGGGGATTTCTGGTTATTTTCACGGGAGTTATCACGATTCGGTTATCACAGATACATACGGCTAACATGAGTAGCCTGAAACCAACAAATTCCATCCTTGTAAACGAGAAGGCTAAGCAATTCAGATTTTTCTTTAGACAGAAACCAGGCCTAAGATGCTCTAGCAAGATCATATCAACAAAAAAAAAAAAAAAATATGGTTGGCTGATCTATTTGTGAGGTTTCATCTTGAAACGTAGGGGGGGGGGGGGGGGGGGGGGGGGGGGGGGGGGGGGGGGGGGGGGGGGGGGGGGGGGGGGGGGGGGGGGGGGGGGGGGGGGGGGGGGGGGGGGGGGGGGAGGGGGGGGGGGGGGGGGGGGGGGGGGGGGGGGGGGGTCGGTGAGGGGGGGGGGGGGGGGGGGGGGGGGGGGGGGGGGGGGGGGGGGGGGGGGGGGGGGGTGGGGGGGGGTTGGGTTTTGGTTCATAGAGTCTTCATCAAGTTGGCATCGAGTCCACTTGCGTTTGGTCAATATCTAACTCCGGTTTCAGGTGGTCTTGGGTAATGATGGCAAAAGTTTTCAATTAATGTAGTATTGGGCCTTCTTGTCATGAAGGGAAAGATTCGGGTACATTATTTTTTTCCTTTGCTTTCCTTCATACCCGATATATTTGTCATACAAAAGTAGCAAAATGTTACACTGATCTACTTGAACTCTCCAAACCATAGGAACTGTGCAAAAGCCTGCATCTGTTCTCCCCCTTTAAAGCCCCCTTTTTTAAAAAGTAATACTGTAACGTGCCCAGTAAATGGGGGGAAGCCCCA